>JH651265.1:43530-87549 GCA_000260095.1 Tetrahymena borealis | reverse complement strand
TATATTATTTTTATTTTCTTCCACTTTTTAACACAAATTTATTCTCTCTCCTATTTTATTTTTATTTTTTTACTGAACTCTTTAAATATAATAGCAAAAATAGCATTGGAGATGAAGGTGCTTGTGGTTTAGGGTCTGCTTTAGGAAATTGCTCATAACTTACAACATTAACTCTTTATTTAGAGTAAAATTTTATTATTTTCTTTGCCTTTTCATAATTTATTATAGTATCCATTTTATTCTTTTTATTAAATTAATTTTTAAATATTTAAAATAAAAGATTAAAAAACTTAAAGGTTATATAATCCTAAATAATGAGAATAAAGAAATTAGTGGTGAAAGGCTTAAGGTAAAAATTAACAAATATTATTTATATAATTTAATGTTTTTTAAAATATAAATTTGATAGAGAATGGTGAATTAACTAATGAAATACAGATAATTGCATAAGAAATAAATGATTAATTTAAATAAATGGATTAATATTATATTATTGTAAAATATGCATTTGAATATAAATTGATAAAATGTATTATAAACAATTTTAAAACCACAATTTTGAATTGCATATTTATATCAAAAAAGGATCATATTTTCTAAATATATTTAAATTTATTTTTCTATTCACATCTCAGATCTCAATAAATCTGGTTTTCTTCAAATATTCGCTCATTTTTTTAATTCATCACATTATTTCACAGCTTAAGAGAGTAACTCAATTTTTTCAAAAATTAATTTTCTATTCACCAAAATAGAAATCAAATTTAATTATTTAATCTATCAAGATTTATGATTGTTTTAAATTACTTTTCATTCTCTTTCTCATAAAAATTTTGTTATTCTCATTTTCATTCTCAAACTTTAATAGAAAAGCATTTTCTTTTATTAATTTTTATTAAATATTGAACATTTTAATTTAAATTTGTTAGGAATACTATTGGGTAGAAAAATACTCTACAATAAAAAATGATAGAAGAATAATTTAAAAATGTAAATACTTTATTATTCAAATAATATTAAAGAATTATATTATTCGTAAATTAAAAGTAGATTCAATAAAATATCTTAGCAAATCAATTGAAACTTGATTATAGGTAAATATTTACTAATATTATTTATTGATTTCAAAAATTTCAATTTCGTTAAAAATTAAAGCTATAAAATGATTGGAGATAAAGGTGCTTGTGGTTTAGGGTCTGCTTTAGGAAATTGCTCATAACTTACTACATTAACTCTTTATTTAGAGTAAAATTTTATATAATTTTTATTTTCTTCCACTTTTTAACACAAATTTATTCTCTCTCCTGTGTTATTTTTAAATTTTTACTTAACTCTTTAAATATAATAGGGATAATAGCATTGGATATCAAGGTGCTTATGGTTTAGGGTCTTCTTTAGGAAATTGCTTATAACTTACTGCATTAACTCTTTATTTATCGTAAAATTTTATATTATTTTTATTTTCTTCCACTTTTTAACAAAAATTTATTCTCTCTCCTATGTTACTTTTTACTTAACTCTTTAAATGTAATAGGAGAAATAGCATTGGAGATGAAGGTGCTTGTGGTTTAGGGTCTGCTTTAGGAAATTGCTCATAACTTACTATATTAACTCTTGACTTAGAGTAAAATTTTATATTATTTTTATTTTCTTCCACTTTTTAACACAAATTTATTCTCTCTCGTATGTTACTTTTTACTTAACTCTTTAAATATAATAGGATAAATAGCATTGGAGATCAAGGTACTTGTGGCTTAGGGTCTACTTTAGGAAATTGCTCATAACTTACTACATTAACTCTTGATTTAAGGTAAAATTTTATATTATTTTTATTTTCTTCCACTTTTTAACACAAATTTATTCTCTCTCCTATGTTACTTTTTACTTAACTCTTTAAATATAATAGGAGAAATAGCATTGGAGATTAAGGTGTTTGTGGCTTAGGTTCTGCTTTAGGAAATTGCTTATAACTTACTACATTAACTCTTGGTTTATAGTAAAATTTTATATTATTTTTATATTCTTCCACTTTTTAACACAAATTTATTCTCTCTCCTATGTTACTTTTTACTTAACTCTTTAAATATAATAGGAGAAATAGTATTGGAGATGAAGGTGCTTGTGGTTTAGGGTCTGCTTTAGGAAATTGCTCATAACTTACTACATTAACTCTTTATTTATTGTAAAATTTTATATTATTTTTATTTTCTTCCACTTTTTAACACAAATTTATTCTCTCTCCTATTTTATTTTTTTACTTAACTCTTTAAATATAATAGTGACAATAGCATTGGAGATGAAGGTGCTTGTGGTTTAGGGTCTGCTTTAGGAAATTGCTCATAACTTACTACATTAACTCTTTATTTATCGTAAAATTTTATATTATTTTTATTTTCTTCCACTTTTTAACAAAAATTTATTCTCTCTCGTATGTTACTTTTTACTTAACTCTTTAAATATAATAGGAAAAATAGAATTGGAGATGAAGGTGCTTGTGGCTTAGGGTCTACTTTAGGAAATTGCTTATAACTTACTACATTAACTCTTTATTTATCGTAAAATTTTATATTATTTTTATTTTCTTCCACTTTTTAACACAAATTTTATTCTCTCTCTTATTTTATTTTTTTACTTAACTCTTTAAATATAATAGCGAAAATAGAATTGGAGATGAAGGTGCTTGTGGTTTAGGGTCTACTTTAGCGAATTACTCATAACTTACTAAATTAACACTTTAATTAAAGTAAAATTTTATTTTATTTACCTTTTCATTATTAATTTATAGTATCTATTTTATTATTTTTATTTAATTAATTTATAAATATTTAAATAAAAGATCAAAAAGTTTATAGATTATATAATCTTAAATAATGAGAATAAAGAGATTAGTGGTGAAAGACTTAAGGTAAATATTAACAAATATTATTTATATAATTTAATGTTTTTTAATATTTAAATTTGATAGAAAATGGTGAATTAACTAATGAAATAGAGATAATTCAATAAGAAATAAATGATTAATTTAAATAAATGGATTAATATTATAATATTGTAAAATATATATTTGAATATAAATTGATAAAATGTATTATAAAAAATTTTAAAACCTTAATTTTGAATTGTAAATTTATAGCAAAAAAGGACCTTAAAACGTCTATGTATTAGGTCAAAATTTTGGCAACTAAAATTTCCACTTTGATAGGTTTTACAGTATTTACATTAGTACATACTTACTTCATTAATTTTCTTTCTATAACTTTTTGTACTATAAAAAGCCAAATTAGATTAATTATATTATTTTTGAGCACTTTAGGTTATTGAATAATCTATTAGATAGAGTCTATTTGACTTTAAAGTTGTTAAGATATAAATCTATTACCTAAATTAAAATATAGAAATGTTAAAGTTACTTATTACCTTAAAATAGTGAAATTATGTAAATTTAAGTCCATTCAAATGAATCAATCTGGTAGAAAATGAAGAATTTTTTTGATTATTTGAAATATTAATGTATTTATTTTACAGTCAATTTTTTTCGATAGAACAAACATAAATAAAAGATGTTTAAGTCTATCTGGAATATCTACAAAATTTAATAATTTAAAAGGTGAAATTCCTATTGTGATTTATCTTAACGAAAGTAATTTGGCGTATTTATTTATCTATCTATAACTGGTACTAATAAGCTGTTCACTATCTATACTAATAATGAAAGTTTACATTCATAAATATATAAATAGAAAGAATGTTTCATCTACCTACCTACAAAAATAATTAATTAATTAATTAATAAATTAATATTTGATTGATTCATAAACGATTTGCTAATTTCTTTAGCTAAAAGGAAGAAAACTTTTACAAAATTTAATTAAAATATATAAAGAAATATCAAAATATAGTTAGGATATTGCTTAAAATGATGCAAATTAATTTATAAAATCATGATGGAATTCGTCAGAGCAGTCGAAATATTTCGAGGACAATTCTGTCTCCTTAAAATTAGATACCCACTGATAGGGGATTAACATTTAATTACAATTAAAAAGAGGAATCTCCTCAAAAGAAGAAAGTAACCATATCAAGTGATTTATCAATAGAAAATTGCATGCAAAATTCCAGCACTAAAAAGGAAGATAAACTAGATAGTGATAGGGAAGGTACAAGAGTCTAATTTAGCATATAGAATTAGCAAATAGGGAATTTAGACTCACCTTAATTGATAACAGAATAATAAATAACTTATCCTACAAGGGCTACAGATGTTAATTAAAATACTGAAAACAATCCGACATTAGCTGACAATTAAAATGATGCTAATCAAAGATTAGACATTGAAGCAAATTAAAATGGCAGTCAATGTCAAGGTATGAGCGAAGAAGATAAAGTGAAAAGCTAGATGATTATAAAAAGTGTGATAATAAAGTCAATGAACGTATATATCTTTCTGATTATAGTCAGTGCCTAAATGATGATAGGATTCAATTATAAAGCAGTAGTATCTATTCTTCTCCTCTTCGATTTCTTTAGTCTTTATACCAATTTTTAGAAATACAGGCTCAAGTAATTATTAAGCATATGTTAATTAATTATCATTAGTTGTGAAATATTTTAAATGCATAAAATATTGATGTATTCTCATTATTCAAACCTTACTTTATAGTTAGGGAGAACTAACTAATTTTGGCATTTTTAAAAATGAATTTTCTTTAGAAAGAGCAGTATACTTCAGAATTATAGAAATTTAGTATTTTCATACAGTAAAAATATAGATTTAGACGAATTCCAAACGGATGAGGAGATTGAATTCAGAAGTGAGTACAACAAATATCTTCTCTTAAAAGTGATAGAACTAGTAGTCTTTTTCATATTTAAAGTACATTATTTATCTATTTATTCACCTTATTAAATAAAATGAGATAATTCAAATTGAAATCTAATCAACATTTATTAATTTATTATCGCTTTATCTAGTCTATTCTCAAAATTTAAAAATATTGCATTGAAAAGTTGTCTTAATAAAGAGATATTATTAGTTTATGGAGTACAAAAAATAGAAGAAATAGAATAATGTAATAGCAATTAAATGTAGAAAAAAGCTATGAATAGATATATTTAGAATAGAATTAGATTTACAAAATGTTAGTTAGAATGAATAGAATTGAAATATTTAACAACTAGATTTAAATTAATTGTCTTTCTGATTTACTTCACAATATATATTCATTAATATTAAATAATAAAATATATATTCATTAATAATATTTATAAAAATAAAATAGATTCTGTATATCATAAGATAAGATGTAGTGCACATTAATTTGATTATTTTGACATCTATAGTCTTTTTCTTTGTAGTCTTTAAGATTATATACACCTTTAAGATCAAAGTTAAAGAGTACAATCCTATTTTTAATGAAACAGTAAAATCTTTATTTATTCAGTTCATAATATTGTTTATTAAAACACTCTTATTTCTATTTATAATAATAGTTACTTTGGCTATTTAAACTATTTATCTCCTTTTAAGCTTTACTGATCTCTCTAAGAATAGAATAAGCTGTAGAATGGGATTGGTTCCATATGTTCTGGCCAGCCTATGTCTTTTTATTCTTTATAGTTTTTATTACAATAGGATTAATATTTGTTATGCTTTCTAAATGTTATTTCAGTATAAAAAGGAATAGTTAGAAAAAGCCAGAAATTATTGGGATAGGCTGGCTCTTAACTTTTATGATAGGATTTACTGTTACATCAGTTTTATTTGTGAGATCTTTTATTCTCTCTGAATAAAATGGAGATGAAGGTAATTGTATCTTTAATAAATTAAATAATAATAATGAATTATTTTAAATAAATTAGATTCTATTCCTTAAGTACTTTTTGTTTCTCTGGTATTTTTGGTAATAATGTTCTTGTACACTCTATTAGAATGGAATCAAATTAAGTAATTAAAAAAGGATTGCTATGCTTTATTTATTATTTTCTTTCAAATTTAGTAAATTTGTTTATGAAATCTCTATCATTGTCAATGCTGAAGAAGAAGAAGACATAGAATATGTGATGGACGAAAATCCTTTATAATAAAAGAAGGCAAAAAATAAATAAAAGAGAATAAAGACAATCAATCCAACAGAATAAGGCGAAGAAAATAATATCCCTCAATTTTTAGTAAAAATTAAAAATACAGTGAAATTAAATGAATCTTACTTACTTACTTTTTTATTATTTTTAAATAGTAAAAACTATCTTCTACTTATTTCAGTGCTATCTCAAATAAAGGCAATTAGAACAACCTATAACCACCTAAAAGAGATGTGAAAAAGAATAAAGCTTTCCAAGAATAGAAGAAAGGAGGTTAGAGACAAAGTAAATTACTAAAAAATAAATGATTCTTTTGTACAATTAGATTTTAATTTATAATTAATAGAATCGTAATCCTTTATGATACATAAATTTGAGCTGAAAGATCACAGTTTGGACTTTAATAAAAATGAAGGAGATGATAATACTCCATCTGCCTAAAAGAATTAGTAAATCTAATAAGGATAATAATAAAGCAGATGGAAAAAACTTGCTTAAGATACCAATTAAAAATTCAAAAAATTAATCGATACTCCTTAAATATAAAAACTATCTTAATAAATAAATACCCATTTTAAGAAGAGACTATTCATGTCACCTCACGAATCTCCTAAAAATAAGGTCTCAAAATCAAATAATGTCAGTTTTGTTGGACATAAAGAAGTACTGTCATAGACAACCAATAAAAAGATTGAAGAAAGTATAATAGAAGACAATGAAATATAAGTAAATGCACCTAATATGAATGATTAAACTAACACTACTTGTGTTATCTGCTTCGATAATACTCCTGATTCTGTTTATATGCCATGTGGTCATGGAGGTAATTACTAAAAATAAAAACACATTAATAAATAATATAAAATAATGAATAGGTGTCTGTTACGAGTGTTCTGTTGATATAATGAAAAATACTGGAGAATGCTATTTATGTAGAGAGGTAAAAATATATCAATTAATATGAGATAATTCAAATAATAAGTTTAATCTTGTTAATAATAAAGGCAATCAAAGAAATTCTTAGACTGGATATAAAAGATAAAGGCTAAAATGGTAATTTTAGAGTGCTTGCATTAACAACAATGGTAGATGAGAGTGTAATAGATGATAAATAGAAACATAAAAATGAGCTGAATAACATCAATGAAGTAGAAGAAGATCATCCTGAGTGAAACAATTTTATTAAAATTAATAATAATCAATCAATACTTTTAACTAACTTAATCTCAAACTAACTAAATAACCAAAAACTAACAAATAAATAAATAAATAAATAATCAGAATTGAATTAATTTTCTTTTGTGAAATAAACAAACATTAAAATAAATCTATTTTCTGTAAATAATTTATAAATGGATTTATTTTTTAACATAATATATTCAATCATCAAATCATACCTATTATTCGTATAAAACTTTAAGAATCTAATAACGATCATTTCATTACCTTTTAAATTAATTATTTATCTCTTCAGAAATAAAATTGTGTTTAATTAATAATTAAAAAATCTAATTCTTTTTATTTAAATAATCTTTGCAAGTTCTTTAGTAGTATTAATTAATGGCTTCTATGTATTAAATTAACTTAAAAGAAATTTCTTATCAAATGTTAAGAAAAATTATATAAATTTGTTAAAATTGACTTACCTTTTTCAAATAAAAATATTTAAGAGATGAAAATATGATAGTTTTATTAATAATTTAATACTATATAAATTATTTTCCCTCTAAAAATTTAAGATTTTATAAGAAAAGATAAGGTAAATAGTTTCAATATTAATGAATTCAGAAATCCTTTATAACAGCATTTATTTAGATAATAAATTCCAAAATAAAATATACTTACTAACTTTAATTTTGGCAATTATTATTAATTAATTAATTAATTAATATGAAGGTTGTTTACATTTTATTATTAAAATTAAGCAATATCATTAATATTAATTTAAGATATTTGGAGGGAATTTTGAAAGGATAAATTATTTATATCCATTCAAGTTTTATTCTTAGGAGAAAATATTCTTTCAAATGAGTAGAAATGAGCAGAGGAGGAGATTTGAACTGATTTAATAAATCAAAAAATTAAAAAGAATGTATTAAATATATATAGTAAAACAGCAACAAAAAAAAGATTAATTTAGCTTGATGGATTATGCATATGTAATGTTGCTTGCCATTGTATTTTTGAAAATAACATCGATTCAAAATGAAAAATTGAATTTTATAATAAAGTGAAGTAGTACATTTGATATATTTTTATTATTAATTGATCTATGATACATTAATTCGTATAGCTAATATTCATAAAAAGAGAGGAAATAATAAAGTAATTAATATTAGTTAGTAGAAGAACTATAAGATTACAAAACCTAAAATAATATAAGCATTTAATTGATTGATTAATTAATTGATTAGTTGAGAGAGAGATAGAGAGAGTGAACAACTTACAATAATAACAATAAAGGACAAGGTTTGATAGAATATAAATCAAAGACAAATATACTCTAGAAAATAAAAATAGGATTTACATTTTTAATAGGAATGCATCCCCCTTCTTAACGCCGATAGTAGCAAGCAATGAATCAATTTCAATAGTATTATGGACAATCTCCATCTTCATAGCAAACTTCATAGTATTTTTAGGGATTATCTCGTTCTCGCAATGAATCAATGGTGATGATGCAAAACAATTAGCGCAATATGTCAATGACTAATTACACAGTCAACAATGTTATGTCACCTAATTTTGGAGATGAAAACAAACTTTTTGCATTTTATAGTCCTTCTAATAGAGATTTGATATCTCCTTAGGCTTTTAATAATTAATCGATGTCTTAGGTTTTTCATTTCATGAGTTAATCAATAAATAACAACAACAATATCAATTCAATTAATCAACATGCGTAGCATCCAGAAGATCTGCATCATAACCAAATCATTAATAGTATTAGAAGTTAAATTAACAATCCTCTTTAGAATTAGCAGAATGATGAAACAGTTGAAAAGTCGAGTTCTGAGAAGAAATTGGAATAGATTGAAAAGAAACTACAGAATTATTCATCGATTGTTATGCAACAAACTTTCTTCAATCACTTATCTTTGCAAATTTTCTTTATACTGGTATTGATAATGATCATTTATGAAATGAAATACATCACTGTTTTAATCTTTCTATGGATTGTTGATATCATCAGCTTTGCTTACAGCTTCAAAAGAAGTAAAATTGAGTAAATGATTCCTTCATTCATTCTTTCATATTTAGATTTATAGATTTAAAGATAAATAGATAGATCGATTGATTGATAGATAGATAGATTAATAATACAAATGATAAATTGAATTGATTTACAATCTTATCATTTCTTTCTTAACAGAAAGAAGAGTTAATTAAAAATCAATCAATTAATCTTTTTACTAAACAAGACAAAATTTAATGTTATAATTCATATCAACGAATTAATTTTTTTCTCAAAAGAACTTATTTAAATTAAGTTATTGACTGCACACATACAATCTATAATTATATACTGTTAAAAATAATTAGATTACAAGTAGATGAAACCAAACAAGAAGATATGAACAATATTTGGAGATTACTCGAAACTCTATTTTCCATTATATTTAAGGTAGTTTATTAATTTAGCTTCTCTAAATACTATCTTCAACTTTCTATTGCATCTAATATTAATCCTACTTAATTTTTCTATAAAAATCAACCTTTTTAATTAATACTCTTAAGCCAGAATAAAATTGAATTGAATTGAAAAATTAAACTTAATCTTATTTGATTAAAAGAAGAAAGAAGTATATAAATAGTAAATCAAGTATTGGAAAATAATAAGATAGGAATAATAAAAAAGTACTAATCAATAAATACAAAGGTTAGGAAAACATGTCTTGATAGAAATATTTTTATAATGTCTAAATTAATAATTTCTAATAGAATATGCAGAAGCCTAAAAAGAATGACATTTTTAGGATATTTATTAGATTAATGTTACAATAATTGCTTAACTAAAAACTATTTTTCAATGGTTTAATATTTCTTTCTAATTATAGATAGATAGTTTACTATAATCGTCAATACCCTAATTTATTTACAGAATTGAAATACTTATAGTTTTTATTAATCTTTTTATCCCTTTAAGCTGGCTGGGGGTTGGTTTTCTATTAAATTATCTTTAAAAGATAATTTGTCTTGCTTTGAATAAAATTTTTTGATTTTTTTAGAGAAAATATAGCATTAAAATACCCTAATATTTTAGATAGATAATGAGAACAACATGAATTCTAATTTTATTAGATATTTACTATAAAATTATTATAAATAGATTTGCCTATATATTTATTTAGAAGTTAGCAAGTATAAGTTCTATTATGTTCCTTGCACTCTATTGATTTATGTGCTTATTAGATTCTTTTTTGTTATTTCCAAAAAAATAACAGAAAACGGTCCTATTTCTAGTCTTTTAAACGAATCTGTAAATATATTAATTAATAATCACCTACTTCAATGATTTCAATTAAAAATGAATAATATTTAATTATATAGTTCACTTGGGGGTTTAAGATATTCTTCGTTGGATAGTTATTTTTGATTGCCATAAAAATGAATGACAAAATTGATTGGTCTTGGTAAGATGTCTTTTGGCCTTATTGGGTATTCTTTTATATTATGATTGGAACCAATAGTGTTTTTGTTATTCTTCTACTCAGCAAGATATTGTTAAAATGTCTTGGCTAACCTGTTTAGTCTTTTGAAAGTAAATAAATTAACTTTAAACTGATTAATAAAGAGTTTAATTTAACATACATAGTTAAAGGTTTATTTTGGTTCTTTATGCTTTCTAATGGTCTATGTGTGAATTCTACTTTATTTGTGAGGGGAGTTGTTGCGAGGTTAGATCATTCTAGAGATGGTAATATTCTATTTTTATTTTAATTAATCTAATTTATTTATTTATTCTTATCATAATAGATGATGCCCAAATCGCTTTTAAATATAGTTTAATCTTTATTTCTTTATTCATTATTTATACTTTATTCTTCTGGAAAGGCATATGGTAACTTTATTTTTTAGGAGTAATTTAGTTACTAATTATTCTTTTAATAAAGGGTATTTATGTTCCACTTTTCTCAAGAGAGGGAGGAGACTGAATGTGATGAATCTAAAAATAATTCCACAATAAATAAAAGTAGAAAGAAACCCAATAAAAAGAAACCTCGTAATCCTCATCATCAACATTAGTAGTAAGTAGATGAGGAAAATTAAAAAGAAGAGGAATAAAATAAAGGAAATGGAGAAGAGGAAGAAGAAGGAGATGATGACGAAGATGAAGATGAAGACGAAGAGGATGAAGAAGAGCAAGGAGATGATATTTATGGAGAGGATGAAAATTATCCTGCAGAAGGTCAAGCTCCAGAAAGTGAATCTAGCAGGTAGCGTCAAAGTAGAAGAAGGAGTTAGTCTAACAGTAATAATAATAGCTAACAATAACCAGCTAATAATTAATAATAAATTGATCCTAATGCACCTGCTCAAGTACCTCCTAAACCCAAACAAAAGAAGAAGATTTTTAAAAAAGTTAGTATAAATAATAAAAACAATTAAAAGAAAGGTTTTCCTCTTTTCCTAGTAATCAATTATTCAATTATTATTATTTCAATTTCTATTATATTTGAATTATTTTTAATAAAAAAATTAATTAAAAATATAGGAAAAATTATCTTCAACTTACTTTACTGCTTTGACAAATAACGGCATGAAATCAAAGAAAGAGAAGGAAAAAGAACTAAATAAGAAAGATTTGCCCTAGATCTAGAAGAAGTTCGTGAGATCAAATACTTAAATGGATAAAGAAGATAAAAGTATTAATTTAAAATTTTAATTTATAACTGCAATTAATTCATATTAATATTATGATGTAAATTTAATATTAGGAAGTATAAGTTAATTTGATCTTGGAAAATCGAAAGAGTAGAAGGCAAATGTGAACAAATCAGATATTTAAGATAAATAAAAACAAAATAAGATTAAGTAGAAATTATAATCAAAAATAGATTCTCCAAAAGGACTTAGTGATAGTGTTGGACATGTAGATATTTCCTTCAATGAAAATGGATAAAATCACGTTATTACGCAAAAGCCTTAGAATCAACTTTAAAATATAGCATATGAAACTCAATTAAAGTTCAGTTAACTTATTAATAGTCCAAAAGGGCAGGAGCTATATAAAAAAGAACAAGAAAAGAAAATTTTATTTTTGGGGAATAAGAAATAATCAAATGAAAGAGAAATGCATGTTAAAGAAAATGTTAAAAGGACTAAGCATGATAATAGTGCTATGAGTCATAATGGCTAAAAAGAAATTGGCGATGAAAGTAATGCTAATTGTGTTATTTGCTTTGAGAATGAACCAGATACTGTATATCTCCCATGTGGCCACGGAGGTAATTAATATTTTATATGTTTTATTTTCTTAAAATGTTTTACAAATACAGGTATTTGTTATGAATGTGGTATGGATGTGATGAAAAAGACTGGAGAATGCTATCTTTGTAGACATGTAAGTTAAATAAACCATTTTAATCATTTAGTAAAACTAATAATACAAAAAATAGGATATTCAATAAGTAGTTTAAATAGACTTTAAGAGTAAAGATGCTCAAAAGAAGATCATTGCCATTACAGCTGCTTTGGAAGAGAAGACAGAGATAGATGGAGATAAGACTATAGTGAATGCTAGTTAAATAAATGCCTATGTATCTGATAGAACAGATAGATCTGTTAGCATAAGCTAGAATCACATAGAAAATCATCATACTACATAAAATAATTTACCTCCTCAATCCTAAGCTTAACAGTAATAGCAATAAAATAATTCATAAATTAATCCATAACAAATATCATAACTACAATAATTGTAATAACAATAACAACAATAATAATAACTACCATAACTACCATAATAATAATAATTAAGAAATAACTAAGGAATTGTTTATATTGAAAATCCTATTTAGTAATAACCACTATCACCTCATTGGAATTAGCCTTTGTCACCATAATAAAATTAATAAATTATGTCATTAAGATAAAATAATAATCAAGTGTAAAACTAATAGCCTTAATAGTAACAATAATCTTAAAATGTGTTATAAAACATCTCTAATATATCATTAATATAAAGAAATAACTCCATTAATTCAAATTCCTTTGATTTTGTTATTCCTAGAAGAGAAAGGAACTAAGGAATTATTAAAGACTAAGAATAAAATTAGAATCTCGAGGAATCTATCACCTAAAAGTAGAACGCTACTCACTTAGTAGGTACTCAGAATAATTTTTTAATTGATTTCAGTTAAGAATTAGATAAATCTAACGAGAATTGATAGAGGAGTAAAAAGATGATCAACGAACGAACAAGCCTTTCTAAAATTATACATACATACATACAATTAATATTACATTTAATAAATTTCTTAAACAAATATTTATCTATAGAAAGAATTTTAATAAAATAAAGGATTATAAGAAAGTATCATTAAATAAATCATTCTTTCGGTTTAATAAATATTATTTATTTCAAAAGTGAATGAAGTTCATTTAAAAAATATTGATTACTTACTTTTTAATTAAATATAATTTAGTAACAAAATACTTTAATTGAAAAGATTAGTTACTATCTTACTTACTTACTTATAACTTACAATTAATTATTTATTCTATTCTTAGCTATTTATTTAGTAATTCCTATATGTTATCCATACTTAGTTAGACAGTTAGTTAATTAGTTAGTTAGTTAGTTACACTCATATTAACTCTTAACTATTCAAATAACTTATTAAATTATTAAATTGTATTCAGAAGTAAAATTATTTACTTATTATAGAATTTTAAATATATATTGTCTTAACAAACAATTTTATTACTTATAAAATATCATTTTAATAGATTTAAGTAAAAATAATATTAACTAAATAGAGTAAATCTTTTAATAAATAATAATTATTTATTATTACAATATTAAATCATAAATATTTTTAATATATTATTTTATCATTCTCAATCATAAATTATTTTTTCAATAAGGATATTAAAATATTCATTTATCAATCTGAAATTATTATTTCAAAGCAAAAATGAATAATCTTAATTAATTATATTAATTTTAAGATTCTAAATCTAAGTAATCCCTTTAATATTTTATTACTAATTAATAACTATAATACCAGAAGATCTTTATTAAATTTCATCATTTTTTAAGTTCAATCAATTTTAATAAAGTAAAAATGTATAGTTAAAAATGAATTAATTAATTATACTTCCCTAGCTAAAAAAGAGATATAAAAATGAAAATAAGTCCCAAGAAATAAAGGATGCATGTATATACATAAATGAATGAATGGTTTGATTGTAACAATGAATTCAGATACTAATAAGTGGATAGATATGCAAGAATATTATTGAATTTTATTAAGTTTGTAATGAATTAATAAGCGAAATAATTAAATTTATTATTGAATCATAAAACTAAATTATTTTTATGCTATTAGTAGTTAGGAATAGCTGTAAGTAGGGAAATACTAATTTTGAAAAATATGAATGATTTAATTTGATATAAATTAAAGTAAATAGAATAGATAGATTGTCGAAGTGAATTGGATGGAGATAACAACTCAGACAAAAGATATATATGTATTAAAAAATATAAATAATAATTGATTGATTGGTTGATTACACTACTTTATAATAAATAGAATCAAAAATAAGATATGAAAAATGGGATTTGTAAATAATATTTATAATTTTTAGGTTGTTCAAATTTAATCAATTGGGTCTAGCAAAGGGAAAGTTATTTTATTTAACAGTTTTGGAATTATTAATAACTCTATCATTGAAATAACCCCATAAAGGCTTTTGAGAAGTGCTACTAAGTAAAGCACCTTGACGAGCATGGATGACATTGGGGGCGATAGATCTAGTAACCAAAGGTTGAGTTCTCACGAAAGACTTAGCATATGAAACAGATTGAGATAAGGGAGCTTAAACTTATTTAACCTATTAAATATTTGATGCAGCAGAGAAATAGTGTCCTTGTTGTAAAGAAGCTCCCTTGGGAGAAATGGCACCATTAATATGTCTGGGGGTAACAGTAGAAGAAGCATTTTTGGGAGAAACAGCATTTGAAAGAGTTTAATTAACTTTAACTTATTATTGTTATTGTTGGATTTGAATGGGGTTTCTAACAACTTGGCTTTAAAGGAGAACTGTACTTTGTCTAAGATTGTTGATGGGTTGGTAATTAATGGTAGAAGTAAATAAACGAGATTGAACTGGGATAGAAGGAGCAGTAACTGTTCTTTTAGTGGTGGTGTTAATCAATCTAGAGTAAACTGGATAACTTGCTTGCTATTTAGATTAAGCAGCTTCTTCTTATTCTTCCTTTTCTTCTGCAGCAGGGACTAAATATTCGCACTTTCTATAGTCAGTAACTTTCTTTTCAACTGGTACTCTAACCTTAATTTTTTTTTCTACTGGTTGATATTCAATTATTGTCTTTTCTACTTCTTCGTATTAAATCACTGTCTTTTCATAAGGTTCATACTTTACTTGAGTTTCCATTTTCTTGCTCTTAACTTAAGCATTAGGAGATAGTAATGTACGTTGCAAATGAGTTGAAGGAGAAGCTAATCTATTTGGGCTTAAAATGGTTCTGCTCTATTTTATTTATTTGTTTAAAAGAAAGTTTTAATTTTATATTGAATAATTAATATCTTCTAATTTTAAAAAAAGAGAGTTAGTTTCTTTTTTTATTTATAATTTTAGATAGAATGATAGAAAGATAGATAGATAGATAGATTGATTTGATTAATTAATTGATTGATTGATTTGATTAATAGATTGATAAATATTGTTTGCATTTGCTAAATAAATAACCGCCTTAAAATCAAATTAAAGAATATATATTTTATTATCTTCAATAAAAATTCATTGAGCATATTTTAAAGTTCTCTTCTTAATATTCTCTTAAAATATAGAATAAGTTTCTTATTAAATATCTATCTATTATCTCTATTCTTTTCAGAGTTTCATATGCTTGGGTATCCAAAAATGTAAAAAGTGCTTGAAAGATGATAATTTGATAATTTAGCTTATAAAATTAACCAAATTGTTAATGTTAGATGCTTCTATAATGTAATTTATGCGAAGTGTCTAAATATCATAACAATCAAACAAATAAAATTACTTGAAGGACAACGGGAGCAGCAACTACTGGAACAGAGGTGTATACAATTTGGTTAACCTAAGAATTTAAGAGTTGAGCAGGAGCATTACCGAGAGGGTTAGCAGGAGGGTGTTAATATTGAGAGTCAAGGAGGGGATTACCAACATAAAGGTTGTTGGGTTAGAGATTTTCAGATGGAATTTATTGATTAATCAATTATTCAACAGGCTCAGTATGGTGATTGTGCTAAACCTACTATTCGTGAACAAAGTGGTGGGTAGTAGTTGTGGTTGTAGTGTGTTCATGACCATGCAAATGGGTATTGATGCCTTAATGATGTTCACTGCTGTTATAATTTTCAATGTTGTCAGGTTGCTAGCCTAAGTTTTCGAATTGATTCTTAGGGGAGGAGTTACGGGAATTATGGGATGACATTCTTTCTTAATAATCGCTATTTTAAGTATTTTTTATTAATCTTTAGATATTTTTTTTTCTTTAATTTTTTCTTAAATTTTTTTTTTCTTGAACTAATGAGATAAGAATGTAGGCATGCATGGAGCCAATTTTTATTTTCAGTGAATTGAAAACTTGAAATAAACAATAAACGAGTTTGGATTGAAATTCTTTTTAAATACATAAATAAATTTTATTTTTCATGAAAGACCAGCGAATCATTGTTCTGACGTAATTCTTTTGCATTTAAATATCTTTGCAATAATTATTAAACTATTCATGCTATTCTTATTATTTTCATTTCAGATCATTAAAAACCTACCTCATTTCTATAAGTTAAATTAATTAAATTGCAAATTCTGCAAAAATAATTGATTGATTAATTGATTGATAAATCTTACCTATCACTTCATTCTACTTATCAATTTAATTTTATTTTCAAGCGTGTTTTTGCTTAATCTAAATTGTATTTTTCTTTTTGAAGATATCTCTTCAATTAAATTCACTAGAATCCGAATTAGTTTTAATAAATATTAACATCAAGTCTATATTCAATATTTTATTTTCATCTTATTACTGAGATTATATAACAACCTAATTTTAGATCCTTTACTAATAAATAATTCATTTTAAAGTAACTTTTCACTCAAATACTTTCAATATTTCTTATAAAATTTCATAAAGAATGTTAATTTAAAGAAAGAAAGAAAGAAGCTAGCTAAATTAACAATAAATTTCTTAAGAAAATTGATTTTATTTATTTATTAAAAGTAACTTTGTATAATTCTAAATATTTAAAATTATCACATCTTCAAATAATAATATTTTCATTTAAAATTTAATATTAATTTGGATATAATTGATGAGAATATTTATTTTAATCTAGAGATTTAAGGAAAATATTATTATTTTAATAATCATATGTAGTTGTTGAGAGCTGTTTAAGGGATGTGCTATCAAGACACTTTTTTTATTTTTCAAAAGTAAAAAAGAATGCTAATATAAATTTCAAAAAACTATTTATTTTAATTTAATTGAATGCTCCCTCTCTCCCTCCCTTCTTAATATCCTAAATTTAAAAAAATTAGATTCTTATTTGGTGGGTGTTAGTTAACTGGATATTTATTTTTATAAGTTTTAAATTAACAAAACTATATTTAGAGATAGATGTAAATTATTGAAATTGATTATAATGGAGATTAATAACCTTTCAAAAATTAAAATTTTTAAAGGTATTGTTCTTTAAGAATTATAAACATAAATATCTTCTATTTACTAAAAAATTGTTAATTTATAGTAGAAATCAAATTTATTTTTGTATGGTGGGTTTTAAAAAGATAGGCTTAAGGATGAGATGTAAGATAGGTTGTAAGGATCTTTTATTTAATATTGTAATCCTTGTCTAGAATTAAAACTATAAATTGCAAGATAATTATTAATCTACTCAATCAATTTCACTTTTGATTGAAATATTGATAATACTTTGGAAGGAGTTGCCTCTATATTTTAGGTTAGAACTGAATACTTTCATTAATTAGGAAACTAAGATTTAATTGACTAAATTGAAATATAAACGTTATTATTGAGAGTAAGCAATGTTAAAGTAAATTCTATTAATTAATTCTATGCAAACTTTAATAATAAGTTAAACTATTTTAAATTTCTACTAAAAACTTATTTTAAGTATTTATATAATTATAAAGATTTATAATACCAATTAAGATAGTT
This sequence comes from Tetrahymena borealis, assembly GCA_000260095.1. Classification (NCBI taxonomy): domain Eukaryota; phylum Ciliophora; class Oligohymenophorea; order Hymenostomatida; family Tetrahymenidae; genus Tetrahymena; species Tetrahymena borealis. The sequence continues at coordinate 69,059 of JH651265.1, read as the reverse complement.
AAGATGATATTTTATTACTTTAATTTTAAACTGCTAACAATTGACATTCGTAATATGTTAAAGATTTTAATAACTTTAAATTTAATGTTGAAGAATTTGTAAAAGATGTAGATTTATTATGATATTAATTAAAGTTAGGTTGAATATAATAATATTCGCAAGCATATTAACAGGTAGCTAAATATGATTAAATAGATAATTGATATTAATGGAAAATGATAAAAATTTGATTAACAAATTGGATAATGAATCTGTTTAAAATATGAAGATGGTGTAAGTGAAAACATAAATTAAAGAAGATAATAAAAGTGGTAGAAAATATTTGAGTGGAAAAGAATGTCTCTAAAGTTTAGAGAATACTGATTTTAAGATAGAGTTTATAAAGAATACTAAAATGAATATAATTTCTGGAGGAATTTAAGTTTTGCAAAGAGATGATCATTTATTGATTCATACAATTTTTGAAATAGCAAGAAAAAGGATAAGAATTTCATTATTAATTTACTTTTTTTTTTTGTTTCTTTGCTATTTATCTACAAATAAACTCAATTAAATAGTAGGAATTAAAAGAGTTTTTACTATAATAACCATTTATTAAATCAATCAAAATGAGTACGCCTATTTCTAATACTCTTTCTGAGATGATGATGAGAAAGCTCAAATACTAGAGCAGCTTTGAAAGCTAAAAGCGATTCTAATAAAAAAATTCCAAAAAGTTACTCGCTAATTAGTCTTCATTTCAATTATCTAAGCAAAATAGTGGGTAGATTGCAAAATTAAACCACTAGAGATCTTAGTCATAGTAAAGTCTGTTTAAGCCATAAATTATTTTCAGAAATGAAGAAGGAAGAGTCCAATAAAATCCTTCAAAAGAAGTGTATTAAATCAGTTAATAGATCAGATAGATAAGCTAAACAAATACTCCCAATTCTCCTAGTAATCGAAGTAATAATACTCATAAACGAAACGTATCTTAATTAATTCAAATTTAAAATGGATAAAATAACTAAAATGAAATTGTGGTCTAAAGGGATTAAAGCAAGAAACCATCGTTTTCAAATTAACACTATCTATCTTCCACAACTATTTCTGCAAATCAATCTAATTTATCGAAATAATTTATATCAAGTTAACCTTAAATGCCTTCATAAGGAGGAATATCAACCACGGTAAACTCTTAAAATATAAGTGGAATAAACCTAACAAAATCTCTTCAAGGAAGCAGTAGAGCATCTAGATAGATCAATTAAGACCTCTAAATATGTATTTAAAATGATCATATCAATAATAACACTTTAAAAATAAATCAAAGTCATTAAGCCAGTAAGGCTTATACTGATTTAAAAAATATAACAATTGCTAATAACCAGCAAGGTAAGGCTAGATTTATCACTAATAGTCCAGAAGAAAAAGTAAGTAGAAATGGGAATAGATAACTAAGTTACATAACGAATAAATCAAATAAATCGATAGAAAACTTTCACTAAAATGATTAAAGTTTATCTCCTGCTAAGATTGAAAAGCAGCCTCAAAGAAAATATATAAATATTACATAGAGCTACCTCTAATCAGGTAAATCTCATCCTAAATTAAATAAATATAATAATGATTCTACTTTTAACAACACAACAAATAACCTCAATTTTAATAGCAATTCTTAATTTCCTATTTCAATATTTGATAGCTAATAATAAATTAACACTCAAGCCTCATAGACTTCAGCACATTACTTTTCGAAAGTCTCAAATAGAGATTAGGAAGATAATCAAAGAGTTTCTTAAATAAAAGGGAAACTTTAATAAATAAACATTCCTTAATTCTTAAAATAATCTTAGCCAAATTAATAAACTTAATATCCATTTCAACCTTAGTCAAGTGTAAGCTTAAAAACTGTATCTAAAACTACATTATACAATAACAATTCAAATTAACAAATTGATACTCTCACAAATGACAATAAAGAATAGCAAATAGAAATGCTCCTTCTCACTAACAAAAAACTCCATAATAATGAGCGTTTAGCATTAAAGAAAGAAATATAGGAAATATAAAAATAAAAGCAATAATAATATGAAAATTTTATTTTTGAAAGAATCTAAAAAGATCTCTAAACTTATCAAGTCACTCACCAATACACTTGCGAGCATTTAATAGATACTCTCGTAGGCACTGCCAGGGATTTAGCCAATTTCAAAAACCCAAAAATAGTAATCAGGTCACTTGAAAAAAACTTTGGACATCTATAAAAACCTTTAGATTTTTTATCGTTCGATTAAGTTGGTAATATGAAAGAAATATTGTCAGAGCCTTATTTGAAGAAATTAGCTCTCGCTTGCTCAAAAGTTGAAGGTGATGAAGTTTTATTTAAGCCAAACAAAAAATTGCTAGATGGGTTACTAGAAATTACTAGTAAATTGGAAGAAAGATTAATAATTTATTAAAAAGAGCATTTTGCATCTATAACTAATGCTCTTCTAGAAAAGAACTAAGAAATTAAAGGTAAAATGATTATTTTATAATATATTATCAAAATAATCTTATTTGTATCATGTTATTAAATTTATAGACACTGAAAAAGACTTGGAAGAAAAATTTATTATTCAAAACAAAAAGAGTTAATTCCTTGAGTTAAGAGAAAATATAGATTCTAAGTATATCATTAATCTCCGTCACATGGAGACCTAATTCATCAATTCATATAAGAAAAACAAAGATAAATTTGGAAATTTCTCTCTTTTATGTAAAAGAAATCTTAATATCTGCAAAAACATAGATGGAGTTGTTTCTAAATTAAAAGAAGTTGCCCTTGAATAACAATAATAAGATTGAAAAGTGCCAAATAGACAGACAGACAGGTAGGCAGACAGACAAACTGAAAGAATTTCTAAACTTCATAATTTTATTGTATATAGTTTTAACCAAATTATAATAATTTATATTGTATTTTCATATTATATTTTAAAATAAAGATATTCTATTCTATTTTTTATTAATATATTCAAATGAATGCTCTAATTAAACTAAAAATTAAATGGAAAAACAAAGGAATACATTATCTTAAGATGCAAATTTAATATTCAATTAAAAAAGAAAAAGAAAATATTGAACTTATTATGAACGTTAAGTTAAATACAAATCAAATCAAATGTAAATTAAATAAATTGCTAATTATTCTTTATCTATTTTTGCTTTTCTTTTTGTGTATAGATTATTTTAAATACCTCAATTTTAAAGAATTAATACAATAATATTTAAGGATGTAAAATAAAATAAAGATTATACATTTGAAAAATGAGTATTTTAATTGCTTATTTGCTTGTTTATTTATTATTTTTAATACATATCTTGAAAGCTTATTTAAATAATATTCTTAAAATAATATTTGTAGATAAATGAAGAGTCAATCTAAATATAATAATATTTAAAAAAACAAACGAATTATCTGATGAGTTAATTTTTAAATTAAATCACTATTAATTATCTTAAAGGAGAAATTTGTAAAAATTGATAAGAAAGAAGATCATGTTTACTCTATGCTGAATACTAATTAATATCTCTTATTAAATTTATCTTAAAATAAGTTCCAAAAGTTAAATTGTGATGGTAAAAATAAGATTAATTTGATTAAAAAACCTGTCGACATGTTTTATTAGGTTATTTTGATTTAATGGATTTAATTTAAATAATTTAAAATGGTCTAAGAAGAAGATTAATCTCTCAAATATATATTTTCATACATGTATTAATTAATTAATTAATAGTATTTTTGTCTATAAAATTATTTTCTTAATTTTTTCATTTAATAAAAAATATAAGGATGATAAATTATTGATAAATGGTAATTAAGGTAAAGTTTTAAACAGAGATAATTTAAATAGATCAGTAAAATAAAATAAAAAGATACAATCAAGTAAATGTATATATAAATTGTTTGGTCAATCTATCATTAAAAAAGAATTTATTATTAATGAAGAATAACAATTAAATATTTTTGATTGATTGATTGACTGAATGATTGATTGATAGCTTGATGTTTAGGATATAAGATATGAGCGGGAGAAAGAATAAAAAAGACTATGAATATTGAAGAATTGGCGCACATTAGTTAATTTCAAGATATTGATTTATTAAAGAAGAGAGAGATAAGAATGAAAGTAAATAAATAAGATATGCCAATAAGTATTTTTATATCATTTATTAATAAATAAATAATATTGAATCTTTTTATAATAAACTAAGAAACTTTCTAACTTGTTAAATTGCTTGTTTATTTGTTTGTTTGTTTATTTTCTTGATTGCTTTCTTTCTTTCATTCTTTCTTTCTTTACTTATTTCATTAATTTTTTGTTTGTTAGTTAGTTAATTAATTAATTTATTTAACAATGATATAAGCATCAATACAAATACATAGATACTATTATTTGCTTTATTTTAAACACAACAAATTAAAAAATACTCACATTCAATTAAATAAAAGTAAATCAAAGAATATTTGATAATTTAGACAAGAGGCCGAGCGTATCAAAGAAACGTCTATTTTTTATCAGAAAGCTAAGGGTCAATCAAAGGCAAGTTAAGTTTAAATAATAAAAAGAGATAAAAAAGGAAGACAAAATAAGAAAGACTAGAATATTATAGGATTAATAATAAGCCAATAGGTAGATGCAATTATAATTTTAATATATTTCAATCATCGATCATCGATTGCATAATACAATAATTCTTTATCAGAAGAATATTAATTCTTATTTTTCAAATACCGAAATTAGAAAAAATGAATTCGCAAGAAGACTCTGAGGAGATTCATAGTAAAGATTAGATTGAAGAATAAGTTTCTGAAGTAGACAAGAAATAATAGAATAAAAGGGGCAATTCTAAAAATGATAAAAAGAGCATTTAAATCAACAATAAAGATAGTGATGAAAATGATGAAGATATGGAGAATGAAAATGAAGATGATGAACAAGACGAGATTGATTAGTAAGAAAAAGACGATGAGCATAGAAATTAATCAGGTAAAATAATATGATTATAAGCTATTTATAAATAATTTAGGATGATTAAAATATTTATAAAAACTGTCTATCTATATAAGTAGAATGAATTAATAGAGTGATTTATATCAGCAATTATGCTTTATATTATGCATCATCAAATTCATCAATTATCAAATCAACCAATCTAAATAATTATTTTAATTTATAAATAGGTGAAAACAATTCTTCCTTCAAGCATTCCCAAGAAGATACTGAAAATTAGAACAACTTGCAACGTAGGTTATCATCCAGAAAGCGTAAAGAGAAACATATAGACGATATGGATTTTGGATACAGAAAGATAGCTACTCCCGTGAAGAAAATAAAGAAGAGTAAATCTGCAGATCCTAAAGCAAAGAAGGAGATTCCTAAAAAGAAGACATAACCTGCTCAAAAACAATAATAGGAAGTTAAAGATAATTAGTAGTAGGCATAAAGTGGTTAAACACCTGCAGCAAAATCCTAAAAAACACCATAAAAATAACAAAAGTATCTAATAATAGAATAAATTTAAACTAACTTAATTCAATATAAATTATTCAATAGTGATAAGAAACTCAAAGAAGTAAAGAGGGAAAGAGCATCTTCTGTTAAAGTTGAAAGAACAGAAAAGGGGGATACGAAAGGCAATGATTAAAAGGGAGAATCTCAAGTTAAAAATGTGAAAAAGGATAAGAAACCAAATCTTTTCAAGAAGACTAATAGCACGGCACAAGCAGCAGCTAATAGCAAAGAAAATAAGAAAGTTTAAGAACAATCTTCAGCATCTTAACAAAATTAAACAGGCTTAGCAAAGAAATAAAAAGATAATCTCAGTATAGCTTCCGATGTAACTGCTTCAACAGAAAAAGACTCTAAAAATGGATCAGAAAAGAAGAATACTATTAGCAAAATAAAGGAATAAATGAAGGAAAAGGAAAAGAAAGAAAAAGAAAGGATTGAACAAAAGGTTGAGAACAAAAAACAAGAAAAAATAAAGTAAAAGGAAATAATCAAGTAAGAAAAAATTTAAAAGAAGATAGATTTAAAAATGGAAAAGGAGGAAAGGGAAAAGAAAAGAGCCCAAGAAAAGCTTGAAAAGGAGCAATTGCTTCTTGAAGAATAAATGTATAAAAAAGAAAAGAAAGAAAAGATGAAAAAGAATCCAAATAAAAGAATCTTCAACCCTTAAGAATATAATGAAAACCTGAAGAAGAAAGTTTAATTAGAAGGATAGCTACAAGAATTACACGATTAATATGGTAGAAAATTAGATAGAGTCCACGAGCCTAAGTAAAACTAAACTCATTGGGATTATATACTCCAAGAAATTGTAAAGAAACAAACAAACATTATTTATTTAACTAAGAAGAAGTTTTTATATTTTAATACAAAAATAAAAGAAAGCTTATTTAATATTATAAAATAGAATTTATCATTATTTTTTTAAAAATTAAAATAGCATGAAACAGCAGAATATTTTTAAAAGAGAAGAAGTTACTTCAAATTCTAGACCAGAAAGATTGCTAAGCATTCAGTCACTGCATTATCAAACTTAAAATAATCAAAAGAATAAAAGATTAAGGTAATCAATAATATCCTATGCAATATTAATTCAAATGGGATTATAATAAATTTATTTCAAACTAAAAAATTAACTAATTATAGGAAGAGGCTAAGAGAATTAAAAAAATAGCAGAATAATGTAATTAGATGGTGCAAAGATACTTCTGGAGAAGCATGCACAAAGTCAAAAAGTTTATGAACGTCATAGAGTATTAAAAAGAATAAAAAGAAGATTAATAAAAACGTTTAGAAAATTTAGTATCTGAATAATGGCATCTTTCAATCAAGTTAGCAAAGTTGCTTTAATTGACTAAGGATATTCCAGAATTAGACACATAAAAAGCAGTCGAAGAATCAAAGGCTAAATCGAACTAAAGAGGTAATATTAAATAAATTTTATAATGGTGATTAATGAGTTTAAAATAAATTAAATAAATAGATTTAGAAGAATTATAAAAAATACAATAAAAAGAAGAAGAAGGTTAAATAAAGGAAGAATAAGAAAATGAAGCCAAAACTGAAAATAAAGAATAATCTGAAGAATAGGAAAAGATCAAAAAGGAATAAGAATAATTAGAACTCTTAGCAAAAAGGGAGGAAGAAATAAAAAGGGAATAGGAAGAAATTGAAAAAGAAATTAAAAGGGTCGAAGAAATTGAAAAATAATTATTAGAAAGTGAAGAATTTGCTAAACAATACAGTATAAATATATAACTCAAAAGAGATGATCTTAATAATTATACTTTCGACAAAATGATTTATACTAATCTCAACCCATCTCCACCTCACTCATCTCAAGACCTTCAACCTTAAAACCAAGAAATTGAAGAGGAAGAAGAAGAGGAGGAAGAAGAAGAAGAAGAAGAAGAGGAATTAGAGTAATACTCTTTTTTAAACCATCTATCTATCTATTTTTAAAATTATTTTAATAATATTTAGCAAGTACGGAAATATAAAGTTACCTTTCCACGATTTTGAACCTTAAGCCATTACTTTAAATGATACAACTATTGTTTAACCTTTCTTATTGAAAGGCAGACTAAGAGAATATTAATTAATTGGTCAGAATTGGCTTGCTACTCTTTAATAGAAGAAAATGAATGGTATTTTAGCTGATGAAATGGGTTTAGGTAAAACTATCCAAACTATTTCACTTCTTGCTCACCTTGCTTGTAATAAGGTAATCTTAAATAGTATTTTCATTCATTCATTTTAAATTATTTTATTTTTATAGGGAATCTGGGGTCCACATTTAATTATTGTACCTACTAGTATTTTGATAAATTGGGAAATCGAATTCAAAAAATGGTGTCCTGCATTTAAAATTATGACTTATTATGGTTCTCCCAAAGAGAGAAAACAAAAGAGAGCAGGTTGGAGTAAAACTAACCACTTCTAAGTCTGCATTACATCATATAAAATAGCTTTACAAGATTAAAAAATTTTCAGAAGAAAGAAATGGTATTTCATGGTATTAGATGAAGCCCAACATATAAAGAACTTTAAATCGTAGAGGTGGTAAGTCTTGCTTAATTTCCACACAAAGCATCGTCTTTTACTCACTGGTACTCCCTTGTAAAATGATGTTGGTGAATTATGGTCTTTACTCCATTTCTTGATGCCTAGAATTTTCGATTCACACTCAGATTTTATGGAATGGTAATATTAAAATTTTTTCTTCTTAATAGTAATAATAATATCCATGTATTTTAAAAATAGGTTTTCTATTCCTATGCAATAAGCACTTTAAAAGAATCTTCCAATTAGTCAAGAAATTTTGAAGAAGTTACATTCAATTCTAAGACCATTTTTATTGAGAAGATTGAAAAAAGATGTAGAGAAGCAACTTCCTACTAAGACAGAATATATAATAAAATGTACCCTATCTAGAAGACAAAGATATCTTTATGATGAATTCATCAATAGAGATGATACTAAAATGTCAATGAAGTAATAAGATTTCTTAGGATTGATGAATATCGTTATGCAACTCAAGAAAGTCTGTAACCATCCTGATCTTTTCGAAGCAAGAACCATCGAAAGTCCATTCACTTCCATGCGTTTAAAATTAGTTGTGCTTTCTCATTTCTTATACAGTACCAAAAGCAGAATCCCTTTTAAATTAGATTTCATTCATAATGAATTGTCTAAATGCTCATACAATATTCAAAGAGCTAAAAGTCTCATGCCAATCGCTGATGATTTCTACGAAATGAACAACTTATTATTCTCTGAAGAAAATTGGCCTTCTTTCATCCCTTACTATGCTCAAAGATGGAGAATATTAAAATAATTTACTAAACAATAGTCTCTTAAAAGAATGTATAAATCCAACAGAGCTAGAATACAAGGCGATCACGTTATTTATGGTGTCGATGCTATTGATTTCCTCACAGTAAAGCCTGAAAAGGATCCCTACATTGATATGAGTGAATTCAAAACTCTTACTTTCGAATAAACCCTAGATTCAGTAAGAGTATTGATTAATGAGTTCTCTTTTGCATAAAGAGCCATAGCTGAACCTGCTGAAGTTATCATCACCCCTTTTGATTCAGAAAAAAATGTATTTATTTTAATCTAATTTATCATAAAATAACACATACTTTTTATCTACAATAATCGTTTCTCTCTGTTAATATTTTCCTTTAAACATAAAACATAGAACTATTATTAGAGATTCAATAAGAAAATGAAAGATTAATTAAGTATAGTAACAAAGGAATTCCATTACTGTCATATAAGAAGAACTCTTTGCTTCCCAAGTAAGAAACTTCTTATGTATGATTGCGGTAAGTTAAATACAATGATATAGTTGCTTAAGAGATTAAAATCCAGAGGAGATAAAGTTCTTATTTTTACATAGGTAAATTGATTGATTAAATGATTAAAAAAAACAATGATTTGACTATTTTATTGAATATTATTTTATCTAGATGTCAAGAATGTTAGATATATTTGAAAATGTTTTGAACTTGTTCAATTTCACATACGTTAGGTTAGATGGTTCTACTAAAATTGAAAATAGATAAAAAGTTGTTGAAAGATTCAATGGAGATTCTCGTATTTTCTGCTTCATTTCTTCAACAAGAAGTGGTGGTATTGGTCTTAACTTGACAGGTGCCAATGTTGTTATTTTCTACGATACTGATTGGAATCCAGCCATGGATAGATAAGCATAAGATAGATGCCACAGAATCGGTTAAACAAGAAATGTATCCATCTATAGACTAATTTCGGAATACACCATAGAAGAAAACATTCTGCTCAAGAGTATTTAGAAGAGAAAGTTGGATGAATACATTATGGAAGAAGGTATGTTCAACACATAATTCTATGAAAAGGTAATTATTTTTATTTTATATTTATATTCATTCATTTTAATTTCTTTAAATACGATTAGTTTGATGTTAGAGGAATTTTGGGTGGTATGCTTGGAACTGTTCCTAAGAAGTAAGATGATGCAATAGTAAATAAATTAATTAATTAATATTATTTTAACCTTCGGTATTTAAATATTCTTAAATAATTTAGGATAAATAATAAATGGAGAAGATGCTTGAAAAGGTAGAAGATAAAGAGGATGCAGTCGCTTTGAAAAGAGCTCAAATGGAAGAAATTGAATATGCTACTGAGGGAGCTGCAGAAGTAGCTGCAATGGATAAAGATGATGAAGAACAGAAGGAGAAGTAATTCTCAGTTGATGTTTAGAAATTCCCTCCAATTTTCTAGTATGGTATGAAATTCATTAAAAATGAGGAGAAATTGCACTAGAATGATGGTGACAAATACATTGATGATGATTTATTCGATGATGACCTAGATGAAGAAGATGAAGAGGAAGAAGAGGAGGAAAATGAAGAAGATAAAGTTAAATAGATTCCTATAGAAGAAGATGATGAGGAATTCGTCTATGAAAATGAAAATTCAGCAAAGAAAGATGATGACGATGATGATGATGAAAATAATAATATTTTACCTTAGAGAAACAATAACCCTTCATTCAAGAAAAGGAACATGGACGATGAAGATGAAGAGGATGAAGAAGATGATGATTAATCTGATAAGTAAAAAGACGATGAAGAAATGGAAGAAGAAGATTCTAAATAAGAAGATTATTACAATAGTAGAAACAAAATTAATAGTTAATCTCCTACATCAAGTCCTACTTAGAAAAAAAAGAAATAGAGTTATGATGAAGATGAAGAAGATGACGAAGAGGATGATGAAGATGAAGAAATTAGCAGTACTAGAAAGAAATCTGATGATCTATCTAAATATAATGAAGATGAGGACGAAGAAAATGAAGATGAAGAAGAAGAAATAGAAATAGAAGTGGAGGAGAATGACTCTGATTCTAATAGAAAATAAAATAATTATCAAGAATAAGACAAATAATACCCTTCATAACTCAAAGAAGGCTAAGAGAAGAGCAAAGATGAAGATGAAATATATGAAGAATAAGAAAAAGAAGAAGACATAGAATCTAATAAAAATAGCACTTAAAAAGGAGGAAAAGATACCAAACCTAAAAAGAAAGTCAGATTCCTAGATTAAGTTGAAGTTTAAAAAGAAGTACCTCCTCCCAAAGCTAATAAAATTGAAGAAGAGGAAGAAGATGAAGAAAATGATAATGAAGATATGGACGATGATGATGACGAAGATGTTGAAGAAGAGGAAGATAAATTCAATGATGAGGTAAACATTTTACTTTTAATTGTATGCAATTTATAATTAAAATATCAATCAATCTATAAATAAATAATAGGATAGAAAAAATTCTCTTAGAATATATAAAAGACACTTTTTATTTGTTAAAAAAAATTATTTTGTATGAGTAAAATTACAAATTTTATTTGTTTATAACTAAAATCTATTCTACATTAATAAATAAGCTAACTTACTTAATTACTATATTTATTCCATCTATCAATCAATCAATATGTGTTAATTTTATCTATTTATTTAAAATTCACAATCATAAATAAAAAAATAATCTTAAATAAATAAAAATCATTAATAACTTATTAATTCTAACTAAATCTTAATTATCACACAATAATTAATTTTTAAATTTTACTAAACAAAAACTTATTATTTTAATATTTTAATCATTAATTAAGATTAATTAAAGTACTAAATATTCTTAAAACACAATAAATATTTAAATTATTGATTGATTACTTAATCTTCATATTTCGAAATAATCAAATTCATTTCTGATATTTTTTGTTTTTAAATTAAAAATTAGTCATTAAAAGTACTTATAATTATTAAAATAGTCTTAGTTGACAAGAAATATTATACTGTATTAGTTAAGAAATTGAAACTTAGTTTATACAAAACTTGAGAAATAGAAATTTCCTATTTTTGAAAAAAGTTATTTTGAAATTAGATATTTTTAGGAAATGGTTCTATACTCTTAAATTTACCACCTAGTTTTGATATCCATAAATTGACACCTAATAAAATATGACAGTGTTAATTTTTGGAATATAGAACCAAGAGTAAATTTAATAAAATGAGAACCAAGTGTCAAAATTTTTGATATATAACCAAGTGTCAAAAAAATTCTATTCAACCAATAAATCTTGCTTAAATCTTTTAAAATAAGTTTCTGAAAAAATAATAAAATAACTGAAAAATGGACTTAAATCCGAATAATACGAAATTTCAATATCCATAAATCCTGATATATTAACACTAACCCTCATTTTGTTCAGCCTACAATAGCATTTAAGGATATTTTTGAGCAAAATGAGTAACATTTTACTTAGTACCAATATAAAAAAAGGAAAGTTGTGGGTATTAATATAATCTAGTTTCTTAATTCTTCTCTCCAAACTAAAATTGAATTAACCATTTCTAATAAAAATAGGCTTATTAAAAATGATTAGATTATTAAATTTTAGAAATATATTAAACACCTATAATATATTTTTCGATTTCCCTAGCAGTTTTGATAACTTCTATTACTAATATATTTTTCTAATCAATCAATTTTTAATTTAGAAAATTTTAAAATGAATAAAAAACGACCAATTTTTTAAATAACCATTTAGAGAGAAAAATTCATTTAGCTTGATTTATTATTATCCTTCATCTGATAAAAGTTTTCAATATTAAGTACTCAATTTTTATCTAAATTAAGACATCCATTTTATTTGAGTTTCTTTCTCTTTTAGATATCATAATATGTAGTCATAGTATAAACTATCATTTTGAAGTTAGCAATAAAATGTTGATAGACCTATTAAGAGCTGCTCTTGCTCCAGGAGTGTCTACCAGAAATAGAGAATCTAATGACTGGAGAGTTGATATAATTAGATAATACCAAACCTCATACAGCAAAATCCACTTTAGAATTTCTTGAAGATTTTGAATTTGAATTGTTGGAGTGACCAGCTTAAATTCCTGATTTATCGCCTATTAAAAGTATGTAGGCGATAATCAAAGATAAAATTTGGTAATAAATTAATCAAATTCATAGTGATGAAGAGCTTGAAAACTTTATAGAGATATTTTTTTAATGATGAATAAATTAAAACTATTGTAAAAATTTTATTTGTCTTTGCCTAATAGAATACAAAAGGTTATCTAAAATAATGCCAATCATGCCGCTATTAAATATTTTTTTTATGCTTTGTTTGAATATCAATGTTTCATAATTGTATGAGTCTTACTTTAAAAGTTATTAAGCGATTAAGTTAATTTGACCTACTCTAAATAATATTACATAATATTGATTCATTTAAAAAGATTATAAATATGAGATATAAATTAGTTTGAGGTATTTATAAATAGTGATTGATATTAAAACAAACAAATAAATAATATACAAAACATTTAATTTTATTTTATATTAGAAAGTTTAGGAATTAGACCTAATAAAATCTATTAACGACAATTATTTTACCTGATAAATAACATTTATCTCTTTGTTTAGCCATTCATTCTATTTTTTAGATAAAAATAAATTTTAAATCATAAAAAAATATAATTAATGAATAATGTATGTATTTTTAAGATTTAACAATTTAAAATATTTAATTAAACAAATCAATTTTATTTGTAATCAGTGCATACTCAACAAAAATATTTTATAAATAAATTTATTTATTTTATTCATATTATTCCAAATTTTAGTTCTAAATTTAATTACTCACTATTTATTTGTGAGTCTTCTTCGGTCTCCTAATTATATTTTTATTCTTAAGATAATAAAATAGGGAAACTCAATAGGATTTATTAAATTATTTGAAATAAGTTCATAATTTGCACTACTTCAAGCGAATTTTACTAATCTTCTTATTCTCATTAGTTTATATTTTAGAAGCGATACTGTACTGTAACTAAAATAAATAAATTTAATTTAAATAAATTAGACATAATAAAGAGAGTAAATTTATAATAAAAACAGGAGAAAATAAAAAAATAAAGTCTACTTCAAAACAAGAGTTAATGTAGTCAGTTTTGAGCAATTTTCTAATCCAGATCCTAAGCCAAATGTACGGGAATCTTCAATTTAATTATTCCTTTTACATTTAAACAATTAAAAATAAGAAAAGTGAAATTTTTGAAAACAATAAGATATTACCATAAGTAAAGAGATAATGTAGTAAGTTATCTGAAATTTCCTAATCCTAATCCAAATCCAGATCCCAAACCACAAGCACCTTCACCTCTAATGCAATTTTGACTTTTATATTAAAGGAATTATAAAAAATAATAAAGTAAAGAGAAGAAGAAATGAAAAGTAGTAGAAAATAATAACAGCATAAATTTTACTTTAACATCAAAGTTAAGGTAGTAAGTAATGAGCAACTCCCTAATCCAGATAATAAGCCACAAGCACCCTAATCTTCAATTATATTTTAACTTTTATAGATTACAGAATAAAATAATTAAATTGAAAATCTAAATTTGTTTTGAGAAGTTTAAGAAATTAAAAATATAAGAAAAGCTTACTTTAAATTAAGATTTAAAGTAATAAGTTAAGAGCAACTTGCTAATCCTTATCCTAAACCGCTAGCACCCTAGTCTCCTATTCTATTTTAGCTTTATATTTGAAGAATGTACAGAGTATTAAGAGAAAATAAATATGAAATGAAAAGTAAAAGAAAATAATAAAAGTATTATACTTTAATTCTAGAGATAATGTAGTAAGTTAAGAGCATTTTCCTATTCCCTATCCCAAGCCAAAAGCTCCTTAATCTCCAATACTGTTTTTACTTTATTTTCAAATAATTATTAAAAAATAATTAAAGTGAGGAAATAAATTTATAATCAAAAAGTAAAAATATGTGAAATTAAATTACAATAAGTAAAGAGTAAATGTAATAAGTTAAGAGCAATTTCCCAATCCAGAGCCTAAGCTGCAAGCTCCTAAATCTCCAATTTTATTTTAGCTTTTAAATTTAGAAGATAAAGTAAAAAATAACTAAATTAGATAATAAGTTTTATTAGAAAATTCTGTAAAATTAAAAATAAGATAATTTACCTTAAATTAAGTTTTAATTCTGTAAGATAGGAGCAATTTCCTAATCCAGATCCTAAACTAGAACTTCCTTAATCTCCGATGTTATTATTGCTTTTAAATTTTAAGAATTTATTGAAAAAAATAAATAGTGGGAATAAATTTATATATGATAAAAGAATAAATATTATAGAATTTTACTTTAACTGAAGGGTTAATATAGTAAGTTATTGACAATTTCCTAATCCAGAAGCTAAACCACAAAGACCCTAATCTCCAATACTATTTTACCTTTATTTACCAACATTAAGAGTATAGATTGTATCAAAAATGAAAGTTAATAAAAAGAATTTTACCTCAAATTAAGAATTAAATTAGTAAGTTATGAGCAATTTCCTAATCCAGATCCTAGACCACAAGCACCCTAACCTTCAATTTTATTTAGACTTTGATAGTTAAAATTTAAGAAAAAAATTGCAGAGAAGAGAGAATAAACTTTTTAAGTAAATTTTGAAAATAATATAAAATTATACAATAATTATAGATTTAAAGTAGTAAGTTGCAAGCAATTTCCTAATCCAGATCCTAAACCACAAGCACCATTATCACCAATTCTATTTTAACTTTTTTATTAGAAGATTTTAAGAGGATAAAACAATAGAGAGAAAATTAATTCAAAATAGAAATATAAATATAATAAAATAAATCTAAAATTTTACTTTAATTAAAGATTTAATGTAGTAAGTTAAGAGCAATTTCCAAATCCAGATCCTAAACTGCAAGCACCCTAATCTTCAATAAGGCTTTAACTTTTGGATTTAAAAATAAATTTAAATATAGGATCATAATATTAGAAAGTTAGAATTGTAAATTTTAAGAAATTGGATAATTTACCTCATAAATAGGGCTAATGAAGTCAGTTTTAAGCAACTTCCTAATTTAGATCCTAAACCAAAAGCTACCTAATCTCCAAGGCTATTAAACATTTAGTAATGATATGTTAAGTTAATAATATCAAAATAATAAAAATCTGTTTTTAATAGAAGAGAATAAAAAAATAATAAAATTTACTCTAAATCGAGATTCAATAAATTAAGTTATGGACAATTCCCTAACCCAGATACTAGATCACAAGCACCCTGAGCTCCAAAATTATTTTTACTTATTTTAGAAATAAAAACAAATAATAAATATTTATTAGGTTGATTAAGTGTATAAGGAAAAGTTGAGAAGAATGGAAGATATTTACAACAAATCAAGTGTTAATGCAGTAAGCTACGAGCAATTTCCTAATCCAAGCCCTAAGCCACGCATACCCTAATCTCCTATTCTATTTAAGCTTTTTCATTTGAAGAGTTAGAATAAGTTAGAAACGAAATAGTGAAAAAATAATAATATAACATATTACTTTAAATCAAGAGTTAATTTCATAAGCGAAGAGCAATTTCCTAATCCAGAACCTAAACCACAAGCACCTTAATCTCCAATTTTATTTTAACTTAAAAGTAAAATAGAAAATTTCAATTAGAGTAAAATTTTTTGGAATGAAAAGAGGAACAAAGAAATTAAATTAGCTTACTTTAATTAAAGAGTTAGTGTAGTGAGTTATGAGCATTTTCCTAATCCTTATCCTAAACCCAAAGCACCCTAATCTTCAATGTCATTATCCCTTATATATTTAAATAGCTAAGTAAAAAATAGCAAAAATAGAATGATAGATGGAAAAAATCAAATAAAAATAAATTACTTGAATTCAAGAGTTAATGAAGTAAGTAATGAGCAATTTACTAAGCCGGATATTAAACTACAAGCACCCTAATCTCCAAGAAAATTTTTACTTTAGTTTTTAAATATAATAGTAAAATTATAATGATGTTGAGAGAATATATATACTTTTGTAATTAAGTGTTAGATGAAAATAAAAATTGATAGGGTAGTATAATTACCTCGCAAAAAGAGCTAGTATAGTAAGTTATGAGCAATTTCCTAATTTGAATCCTAATCTACTAGCATCCTAATTTCCAATCCCATTTTAACTATTATATTTGTAAAGAAATAAAATAACTAATTATAAAAAGATAATTAATTTGATATGAGAATTAAAAGGAAATTTAAGAATTTAAAATTTACTTAAAATCGAGAGTTAATGTTGTAAGTTATGAGTAATCACAATTATCATATTCTTCTCTAATTTGAATTAAAATTTAATATTTAGATTGCAAATTAATATTAAAGATACTATTATTCATTCGCTTATGATAGAAATATAAGAAAACGAAAATTAAATAAATACCTAAATTAAAATGTCTTATTATCAACTAAACTATTTATATCAATAGACTTTTATTTTAAAAATATTATAATATATCACTTATATTTTAATAATAAAACATTTACATTTTACAATTAATTTCCTATCATTTATAATAGCATAATGATTTTCTACTCTTACTTTCTTACTTTGTTGTATTCTTAACAATTATATATTAATAAATTTGTAAATAATAATTATTAATACCGTAGAAGCTCTGAATTTCGGACCTCGGATTTCGGAAAATTCCGAAATACGAGAGTGAAAAAGTTTAAATAAATTTAAATGGGCTAAATTTCTACCCTTATCAAAAGAAGTTAATAATTAAGGTAATTTAGTCCTTAAGAAGTATTTAACTTAATAAATTTAACTTTTATTGGAATATAATAAATAAAAACTATTGTGTTATAATAAATGGGATAAAACTAATTTAAAAAAGTAAATTTCATCTTATCAAAATATTAATTGGAATTTTAATTTTTATGAAATTAAAAAGTAGAATTAACAATATTACTTAACACATAATTAGACTTTAGTTTTTAGGTAAATAGATTATGAAAATCCTAATTTAATCATTAAAACTTTTTTCCTTATTTATTTACATAATCCTTAAAATATAAAAGCTTAGAAAATATTGGAAAAAAGGGTGCTTGTGGTTTAAGATCTGAATCAAAAAACTGTTCATAACCTACTACTTTAAATCTTTACCTAGAGTAAAATTTTAAATAACTTTTATTGTCACCACTTTTATTATAATTTATTTTACTTTTGTAATATTTTATTCACTTACAAAGAAATTATAAGATTGGAGTTTAAGGAGCCTAAAACTTCGCATCCTTATTAGGAAATTACTCATAACTTACTAGATTGACTCTCTATTTTAGGTAAAATTTTTTTATTTTTTCCCACTTTTCATTTAATTTATTTTTTCTCTACTTAATTATTTTTACTAAACTCCTTAAACACGAAGCTTTAATAGCATTGGAGATTAGGGCTCTAGTGATTTGGGAACTGAACTAGGGAAATGTTTATAGCTAACTACATTAACACTTTATTTAGAGTAAAATTAATTAGATATTATTTATTTATTTATTATTTTTTATACTTTTCATTTAGTATCTTCTCTCTCTATCAAGTTACATATTTTTATCTCATTATAAATATTAGTAATAATGATATTGGGCCTTAGGGTGCTTGTGGTTTAGGATTAGGATTAGGAAAATTATCAAAGCTTACTACATTTACTCTAAACTTAGAGTAAACTTTATTTTACTTTTATTTTTATACTATTTTTCTTTTCAAATAAATTCATTAACTCTCTCTTTATGTTATTTGTATTAACTTCTTTAAATAAAAGTTGTAATAGTATTGAAGAAGAAGGTCCTAGTAGTTTACTATGTGGATTGGTTAAATACTCATAAATTACTACTCTAACCCTTAGCATGGAGTAAAATTTTTAATATTTTTTACTTTTCTTTTCAAAATTATACTCTCAATTTTGTATTTTTATCTTAATTTAAATATTAAAGAGAAAATCTTATAGGTGATTAGGGTGTCTGCGGTTTAGGATTTGAATTAGGATAACTCTCATAACTTGCTACATTAACTCTATACTTAAGGTAGAATTTCAATTATTTCTTTCCCTTTTTATTTAAAATTTTTTCTCTCTTTTATAATTTTTACTAAATTCTTTAAATACAAAAGAGAAAATGGTTTTGAACATTTCGGAGCTAGATTTTTAGGAATTGGATTAGGAAAATGCTTGAATTTGACTACATTAACTATTAACCTATAGTAACATTTTATATTATTTTAATTTATCCTCTTTTCATTTTAAACATAATTTTAATTTCTCTTTCTATTTTGTTATTTTTACAAGTAAAAATAGTATAAGTGATTAAGGTCCTTGTGGTTTAGTATCTGAATTAATAAAATGCTCCAAACTAACTACATTATTTCTCAATTTTGAGTAAAGTTTAAGATTATTTTTCATTTCCTCAAATTTATTGGAACTTATTTGGTATTTAATTTGAAAAAGTTCCAATAGTATAGGGCCTAAAGGTGCTTGCTATTTAGGATTAGAATTAGGGAAGCTTTCATAGTTGACTACATTATCTCTCCGCTTATAGTAAGAATTATAATATTTTATTCTCTTTCACTTTTCCTTGTTGCAAATTAGTTATATTTTGTAATTTAATATTTTAATATTAAAATAAAAGATATAATAAAATTGAAGAATAAGGTGTAGTTGGTTTGGCATCCGAATTAGGTAAATGCTCAAAATTGACTTCATTGACACTCTAATTATAGTAAACTTTTGTTGTATTTATCCACTTTTCATTTCAAATTTCTTCTCTTATTATTTTGTTTCTTAGTTTTTTTAATAAAAAGTCAAAATAAAATCGGAAATTTGGGTGCAATATAATTAGGATCTTTATTTGGTTAATTCTCATAACTTATTTCCTTAAACATCTCCCTCCAGTAAAATTTTATTATTTCTTCTAATTTTTATTTGAAATTTACTCACTTTATTTAATTATTTACATTTAATGTATAATAAAGAAGTAATTAAATCGGAGATTAAGGTGCTCATGGAATAGGATAATAATTAGAAAAATGTTCATAACTGACTTCTTTAATTTTCAATTTTAGGTAAATTATTATATTAATTAAATTTAGCTCCACTTTTCATATCAAATTAATTATTATTTTACTTTTTTTAACTAAAATATTTAATTGTAAAAGTGATAATTATATTGGACCTTAGGGTGCTACAGATTTAGGATTAGCATTAGGAAAATGCTCATAGCTTGCTTTATTAAATATCAATTTTAGGTAAAATTCCTTTAATAATTTATATTTTCAATAAAAATTTTGCTGATAAATTATGTTATTTTTATTTAACTCTGAAAATATAAAAAGCTATAATAAACTAGTATATGCTGGCGTTTGTAGCTTTGGATCTCAATTAATTAAATGTTAAAAACTTACTACTTTAACTCTAAACTTTCAGTATCATTTTAAATTTATTTTAGCAATTAGCATTTTTTTAAAAACAATTATTTTTTAAAGGTAAAATTTTCGTGGAGTTAAAAAGAATTTAGAATCTATACTAATCAAAATAAAAAGATTAGTGATGATTCATCTTTAGTGAAATAAAATAAAAAGGGTTGAATAGATAGAATTTAGCAATATCTTTTAATATTTTTAATATGCATACATACATATCTTACACATTAATACTAAAATAAAAATATTTGACTTTAATGAATAAATGATAAAAACATACTTGTTTCATAACTAATTATTACTATAATTTCATTAAATATTTTTTTAATTAACTCAAATATTTGTTGGTTTACATTTAATTTACTTACTTTTTAGATGATTTATAACTCTAATTAATTAATGAAAAATTTTAACATTTTAATATTTTGACTAAAATTAAAGATATAAAATTTAATATAAAAATTGATTTAACAATTTAGAATTGTGTATGTGTTCAAATAAAAGGACTAATGTATTTAACCAATTAGGGATCTATTATCTATCTAAAATACTAAATCAACAATTCAAAACGTTGTTCTATAAAATTTATTTCCTTAAGTCTTAAATGAAAAATAAAATGTTACTTAAACAAAAAGGAAAATATTAGCTCTAACTTTAATAATAAATATAATTCTTAAATAACAGTATTCATTAACAATTAAATAAAACTCTAAAAAAGCTAATATTTTTAAATATATTTAATCTTTTTAAAAAATAAAACTCTATTAATTTTATAGAAAAGATTTATTAAAAAATTGTAGATAATATTCTAATTATTCTATTTCTTCAAATAAATATAGATATTTACTAGATAAAAGTAACAAAATATACAATTTGTTCAGTAAAAATTTTTTTATTTTGAGAATAATTTTTATAATTACAATAAATTTTTTAATATTTTAATAATGGCCTACATTTTAATAAATTAGTAAGTATAATCATTTAAAAATTATTAGACTCATATTTCTATCAATATTTATTTTTGGATGTTTAAATGAGAATTACAAGCTTTATAAATTAGAAACAAATTAAGTATTCAAGAAAAAGTTTTACCTCAAATTTAAGTAGTTTTCCTTGATAGACAAAATAAATAAATAAATTATTTTGTTATCAATTTTCTATTTTTTCATCTATAGACATTTAAGATATTAATTTTTTGTATCTGATAATACTAGAATTAATTATCTTCGCTTATTTCTGATTTATTCTTATATGAGTTAAAAATTGTTTAAATACAACAGTAAGCATTTAATTTAAATTTTAACTTAATTAATAATTTTATAAAAATGTTCAAATACTTAATTTTATATCCAAAATCTGTGAATCTTTTCTATCATAGCAAATCTTCCCCAAAACTTTAAAAGAGTAAATAATTTATTTATTTATTAATAAAAAATACAAAGTATATATCATCTACATTAAGATTTTTTTTGAATTTTTATAATTCTAACTATAATCTACACTATTATGGTATTTTTATCTTAATAAGAAATGAGAATCAAGTTTTTAGAAAATAATCTAATCTATATAAAAGAATAAAGATTCTTCATTTTATAATAGAAAAATAAATAAATTATTTAAATTTAATTAATTTATTAGAGAGAATGACCTGAATTCATTTTAATAAAATATTTAGAAATACAAATTTAAAAAATTAACTTTAAGATTATTAATATATTTTGTTACTTCATTATCCAAAAAACGATAAGTATTATTTGTGAATAGAATTTGATCAGGGACTATCAAAAATTATTTAATCGAAATCTCTATTTACTAATTCCAAAAATTTTATTATCAAAGATTTCTTAATTAATTCAAAGAATTTCTTGTGATTTAAACCTAATTTGTTCAATATTTTTAATGAAGAGCTACCTTACTTCTATTTGAAGCATCTTTAAAGAAACTATAAGGATAAAATACAAATATAAAAAATAATCAAAATTATTTTGATCAAGCAAGCCAATATAATATTGCGTATTCAGCCTTACATATTATCTTAATACTAAACTAACCATCATCTATAATCTTTACTTTCATAGATGATTAGATAAAATTACTTTTACTAAATGTATAATCTTTTAAAAAGATAACCAAAAATCAAATAAATAAAAATACATAACAAAAAATAGCTTCTACTTATCTTTTGAAATCTCAAAAAGAAAATGACAGATATTAAGTAAAGTAATACAATAGATTCTCAATATACCAAGTCATTCATATCTATTAAAGATCTAGATATAGAAATGGAAAATTATTTATAAATATCTTAAATGTAACAGGATCACCTAGAAAAGAAATAAAAGAGCTTGAATATTTTAAAGGTAATAAGAGATGAAAAGAATGAGAATTTGAATTTTATAGCAAACAATTTGTAATGTTAACAAAAGAAACATTCTTAATTGATTTATTTGTTTAATAATATTGGATAATTATCTCAAGAAGAACATTAATTATTAGAAGACTGTTAAGAAATTGTTAAAAAAGAATAAATAATAATAGAGTATTTATCTGATTACATAGGAGATAGCAATAATGAAGTAGAAAAGAAATAAAATAAATTATAGGTAGAAAGAAAAAAATATGTGGAGTTAATAGGAAAAATCTATTACTTTGTTCAATTTATTTACAATACGATCTTTGGTATTCTCTTCTATATTTACTTAGATGATGTTGACATAGACAGCAGTGAAGAATGTAAAATATCAGATTTCAAAAGATATGTTAATTCAATATTGGCGAATTGTGTGTTAATCATAATCAGTTTATCCTTTAAAATAATTATTGAAAAATGTTTATTAAAAATATGGAAACTCAAAAAGCAGCTCAGCTTTATCTTTCGATTCAGCCAAGGATGTACTTTTAATAACTTAACTTTTTATTCTTATCAACTTTTTACGAGCAAAAATATCTGTGGATAAGAAATCTACAAGGTCTCATAGATTTACTGTCATTTTAACTTAATAATTATAATAGGATTAATAATTTATTATATTTTTAAAGTCTATTGTTATTTTAGGCAAGTAAAAATACATGTTTGAATATATATTAATAAATTTATAATAGAATACATATTTTCAATTAATTTTTAATATTTTTATTCCTTTATTTTGTGTTTTTAAGAGAGAGAGATCTAACAGAATTTCTTATCAAAACAAACATTGCTGCACCTTTAACTCAAAATATTAATTTAATTAAAGATATCAATAATATTCTCAACAAAAATTTACTTATCAAAAAGAATACTTACAGATATTATTAAATTCGAAACATTAGAATTTATTCTATTAAAAACACCGAAAAAAAGATTATGTCTTGCTTAATGTAGTATTCTAGTATTACCAATATTTTTGAATACTAATTGCAAAATATCCCTCCATTGTTTTATTTAAATATTAACAGATAATCTTTCTAATATTTATTTACAACTTCACTTTTGTCCTTACTATATATAGTCTTTAAAACTTATATTCAAAATCTAGATTTAAACCATTAATTTAAACATAAGTAATTTTATACTGTAAATTATCCTCTATTTTTTCTAAGCTAAAGTAGAGGGAGGGGGGGATAAGTAGACAGGAGTTATATTAGAATTTTTTAAGAAAAAAAAGGAATTATATTCTAAAAATCTTTGATTCAGAATCTATGGGATTGACTAAAGATAATATATATAACTAAAAGAAAATTTTTTATAATAACAGTCTACTTTTTTATAAAATATAAAACTCAATATTTTAAGAATAGTTTAATAAATTTATTAAATAATAATTTTAAATATTTTAATTATGAAAATTGGACCAATATTTAGATCATTATAAATAAAATTTAAAATATTTTTACTTTTTTTGTATTTTCTTTATCCAACTTTTTCCAAAAATAATATCAATAAATAATATCGATAACCCAAATTAATATTGCCACGAAGGCTTTTAAACTCAGAATTTGGAATATTTCAAAATGAAATTTATATTTTTGAATACATTACCATTATTTTATATAACATTAATATTTTTTTTTATTATATTTATATATTATAATATTTTTATTTTTAAATTATTATCTCTAGTATCAGATTAAGTAAACATAATCATAAATCTATTCTTTAAAGCAGAAGTTAGAAGTAACTACTTCATAAACATGTCGATCTTAGAAACAATTTTTAAAATAATTATTGTAGTTAAGCATATCATTTTTATTAGCACGATTAAAGTAATGGTAAAATTTTTTACACTCAGGTAATTTAATAAAATCATTTGTCAATTATTCAAATTCTTTCTTAGTAGCATGATACTAAGGGTCCTTCATGCATGGATCAAAACTGTTATAGATAGGATTATATGAATAAGTTAACCAATAATGAATCGTCAAACCAAAACTGTCTTTATTCTCTAATTCCTTCTAGTTTAGAAAGAGGAGACTGCCAACAGCTAGTAAAGATATGATAGATGTAGCTATTACTAATGTCTTCATTTTGGCAAATAGATTTTGTTAGATTTTCTTTTTAGATATCTTTAAGATAAATTTACTATTTAAATATATAATTATCTGATGTAAATCTATTTTTAATTAAATTAGATGATCAATATTAATACAAGTAATAAAATAGAGAACTTTTACTCTATTAATTTGATATTTTTTCTGATCAGTCAGTCACTAATCTTCAATTAAATGGATTTATTCTCATTTTTTATTTTGATATACTATATGTGATTACCCTTTTGGACTTATATATCTCAAATATATTTAACATTATCATTTACCCTGCTTTTAATGTTTTTTATACTATTATTAACTGGGATAAGAATCAATCAAAAATAATGAAGGTAATTAATAGAAGTATTATTACATATTGATGAATATATAATTTAATAATAGTTTAAAGTGGAAATATTGAGTTTAAAAAATAAAAAATTCTTTATCTTAATAATATATTTAAAATTCAGTAAAATATGACTATCAATATTAATTTTAAAATTCAATTTATTTATTTCTTTATTTATCAATGAAATCTACTTAAATTCTATTTTGAGTAATGTTTTGTATTGATTAATTTATAAAAGAAGAAAATAGGAATTAATTAATAGGTTTAATTAGAATAATAAATATTTACATTAATAAT
>JH651265.1:0-21357 GCA_000260095.1 Tetrahymena borealis | reverse complement strand
TTTAATTTATTTGAATAACTATACTAAATATGATAAGATTTTTAGAATAATGAAATAAATTAAAGATAGAAAACATCACAATAAAGGATAATTGGAACATTAATAAACCTACTTAATTTCTAATTAAAAAATAAAAAAATAAATACATTAAAAAATTTTCATATTATCTAAATCGTAAATAAATAATTTTTTTCTCAATCAATTTACATTAAATATCTTTCTAAGGTACCGTTTAATCTATATTTAAGGGTGTTAGGGGGTTCAAAGTTAGGGCCTTGACGAATATTTCAAAAAAAAAAAAGTATCGGCGATAGCAATATTATTAATTTTCAAAACCAAAATAATATTATTTACATTATATTAAAAATGTTAGAATAAAATATTTATTATCTTCTTGGTTGGAAAGTTTCAATTTTGAACTCTTGTTTATAGAACCAAAAGATAATTTTTTATTGAATATTTTAATTAAAATTATTCATTAAATCTATAGGGTAGAAAAATATTCTGCTATATAAAATGATAGAAGACTAATTTAAAAATGTAATTTCTTTATTAATAAAATAAAATAAAAAAATTTTATTATTTTTTAATTAAAAGTTTATTCAGCAAAATATTTTAGCAAATTAATTAACACTTGAATATTGGTAAATATTTATTAAAATTTATTGATTTCAAAAATTTCTTTAAAAATAAAAGCAACAAAAGTATAGGGGATGAATATGCTTGTGATTTAGGGTCTGCATTAGGAAATTGCTAATAACTTACTACATTAATTCTTGATTTATAGTTAGATTTTAAATTATTTTTTTTCTTTCACTTTACTAAACAAATTTATTCTCTCTCCTATGTTATCATATTATTTAACTCTTTAAATATAATAGGAAGAATAACATTGGAGAAAAAGGTGCTTGTGGTTTAGGGTCTGCATTAGGAAATTGCTAATAACTTACTACATTAACTCTTTATTTATAGTAAAATTTTATATTGTTTTTATTTTCAACACAAATTTATTCTCACTCCTATTTTATTTTTTTCTTAATTCTTTAAATATAAAAGGAGCAATAGTATTGGAGATCAAGGAGCTTGTAGTTTAGGGTCTGCTTTAGAAAATTGCAAATAACTTACTACATTAACTCTTGATTTTTAGTAAAATTTTAGATTATTTTTATTATCTTCAACTTTCTATATAAACTTATTCTCTTTGATACGTCATCTTTTATTTACTTGATACCTAAATATAATAGGAGTAATAAAATTGGAGAAAAGGGTGCTTGTGGTTTAGGGTCTGCTTTAGGAAATTGCAAATAACTTACTACATTTATACTTTATTTATAGTAAAATTAAATTTTATTTTTATTTTCTTCCACTTTTAAAATCAAAATTTATTGAAAGGGGTGCTTGTGGTTTAGGGTCTGCTTTAGAAAATTGCTAATAGCTTACTACATTAGCCCTTTATTTATCGTAAATTGTTTATAAGTTTTATTTCTTCCTCTTTTCAAAACAAATTTATTTATTTTATAAGTTATTGTATTACTTAACTCTTTAAATATAATAGAATGAATAACATTGGAGAAAACGGTGCTTGTGGTTTAGGGTCTGCATTGGGAAATTGCTCTTAACTTAAGAAATTAACTCTTTATTTATAGTATGATTTTATTATCTATCATTTTTCGAAACAAATTTATTATCTCTCCTATACCATTTTATTACTTAATTATTAAAATTTATTAGGTTTAATAGAATTGGAGAAAAGGGAGCTTGTGGTTTAGGGTCTGGATTAGGAAATTGCTAGTAGCTTAAGACATTAACTCTTAATTTATCGTAAAATTAAAATTATTTATTTTTTCCACTATTCAACACAAATTTAACTTTTTCTTTGCTATTTTTTACTTATTTAACTCTTTAAATAAAAAAGTAATAATAGCATTGGAGATTATGGTGCTCGTGGTTTAGGGTCTGCATTAGGAAGTTGTTAATAGCTTACTACATTATCTCTTTATTTATAGTAAAAAAATATTATTTTATTTCAATTATCATTTTCTAATTTATAAAATCTATTTTATTATTTTTTTTATTGATTTTTAAATATTTAAAATAAAATATTAAGAAATTTATAGGCTATGTAATCTTAAATAATGAAAATAAAGAGATTAGTAGTGAAAGAATTAAAGTAAAAATTAACAGAAATTTTTATATTATTTAATACTTTTTTTAAAATATAAATTTGATAGTAGATGATGAATTGAGTATTGAAACATAAATAATTAAATAAGTAAAATTATGAATTGAAATAAATGGATTAATATATATTATTGTAAAATATACATTTGAATATATGTTGGTTGATTACAATATTTTATAAATAACTTTTACATCAAAGTTTTGAATTTTATTTTTATAGTCATCATTTAAAGGCCTAACAAACAAAAAATTTTTTAAATCTATCAGTATCCTTTTAGTAAATATCTTCAAAGACTTGTATGGATGAAATTATAAAATAATTAAGGATATTATTTAAAATTATTTAAAGATTAATTTAACATAAAAATTATCTATACATATTTATTCATGACTGATTTACTTACTAGTTGATTCTTTTTCTTAAAGTTATTAATTTAATTATTTATCATATATAATTTTGTTTATTGTAATCCTATTATTTCTAAAATAAGATAATCAAAGTATTCAATTAAGCTATACTTAATTTATATCATGGCAATAAAATAATCTTCACTAATCTTCTGATTCTCATTATTTTTTTAGAGTTATCAAATAAACTTTATTAATTATATATTTAAAATTTTACTTTTTGATTTTAACAATTTTGAAACGAAAATTAGAAGAAAATAAATTTTACTCCTAATCTAAAGTTAATTCAATCAGTTAAGTGCAATTTCCTAGTCCAGATGCTAAATCACAGTATCCCTAATCTCCAATTATATTTTAACTAGAAAATTTTAGAGAGAAATAGAATGTGAATCAAAATAAAAAATAATTTTAAGTTATACGACAAGTCCAGAGTTAATATTTTAAGTTATTAGTAATTTCCTAATTCAAATCCTAAATTACCAGCTCCTTTATCTCCTATTAAATTCTCCCTTTCGTAATTTTTTTAAAATAGAGAGATTAAATTAAGAATTATAATGAAATAAATTAAAAATAATAATTAAATTACTATAAATTAAGTGATAAATCTGTTAATTATAAGCAATTCTTTAATCCAGATCCTAAACCACAAGAACCCTAATCACTAATATAATTCAACCTAATTTTATTCATGTGTAAATCTTAATAAAATAAAAATAATAAAATATACATACCCTAATTAAATAGTTAGTGTAGTAAGTTTTTAGCAATTTCCTAATCTAGATGCTAAACCACTGGCACCTTAATCTTCAATACCAGCATAACTTTTAAATTTAATAGGCGTAAAAATTTAAAATGGATTGAACTAATTTGAAATATAAGAGAGAGAATATTTAAAATTATACTTTAGGACTAGAGATAATGAAGTCATTTATTAGCAATTGCCTAATCCTGATCCTAAACCACAAACTCCCTAATCTTAAATATCATTAGACCTTAATATTAAAAAAGATTAATAAAAATAATTAAATAAAGATAATATACTTAAAATATAAATTAGGAAGTGAATAAATAAAATATATTGAATTTTACGACAAATCTAGAGTTAATATAGTAAGTACTAAGCAATTTCCAAATCCAGTCCCTAAAGCACAAGTACCCTCTTCTCCAATACTATTATTTCTATTTATTTTAATATGTAACTAAATATTATAATAATAGAGATAATAAATTTAATAAAAAGATAAAATTTTACTTAAAGTCTAGATTTAATTAAGTAAGTTATGAGGAATTTCCTAATCCTAACCCTAAGCTACAAACACCCTTATCTCCTATACTATTTTACCTTTTAATTAAAAAGGTTGAGAAAAATTTAAGAAAACAATGTGAAACGATTATATATTTCTATTTTACTAAGAATAAAAGCTAATAAAATTATTACTGTAAATTGAGAGTTAGTGAAGTAAGCTACTAACATCTCTCTAAAACAATTGCTAGTCCACAAACACCCTGATCTCCAATTTTATTTTACCTTTAAATTTAAAGAAATAAGAAAGAAAGAAAAATTTTACTAACTCTTAATAGTTAGAATAGTAAATTAAAAAACTAAATTTGAATGATAATATAATACTTTAAATTGATATTTAATGTCGTAAGTTAAGAACAATTATGCAATCCGAATCCTAAACCACATGCACCTTAATTTCCAATGTTATCATTATACCTTTTTATTTTCAGTGTAATAAATTGAAAATAATGAAATTATAGAAGAAATTTGATGCATAACATGGTAGGAAAAATAATTAATAAATTTTACTATAAATCTAGATTCAATATAGAAAGTTATGAGCAATTTCCTAATTCATATCCTATACAACATGCACCCTGATTTCCTATTTTATTATTACTAATAAATTTATAGAATTATACATAAAATAGAAAATAGAGAGATTAGATTTGATTTTTATAGTAGAAGAAAATAAAAATAATAAAAATGTTTACTTTAATAATAGGTTTAATAAAATAAGTTATGAGCAGTTTCCTAATTTAGTTCCTATGCCAATAACATCTTAATCTCCAAAATCTTTAAAACTTTAATTTTTTAGGTTAAGAATTTATTACTAATTTGAAAAATAAATATGAAACAAAAAGTATAGGATTTTACCTTAAATCAAGAGTTAATTATTTGCAATCTCTTAATTCTAATCCTTATTAGCTAAAATCTCCATGATATCTTTAGATATCTTAACTTTTATAATTAATAGTAATAAAAAACATATTTATTTAGTTTTCTATGCATTGAAATTTAAAGAAATAATTAATTTATTAATTTACCTTAAGATTAAAGTCTAATTGTCTCTAAGATTTGGATCAAAATACTTTAAATATTAAAAAAAATGAAAATAGAAGAAATCTAAAAATAATAAGATATTTACTTCTTAAATAAATTTGAATATCTTTTTAAATATCATTTTGTTTTTCTACTTGGTTTATTATATTCTTCAAAAAATTAAATTTGTCTAATTTCAATAATTTTAATCTATAGTCATAGATGTTAAAAACATACCTCAATTTTAAGGATTCTTTTTTAATGGTTTTTTGAGAATAATATAATGAATTTTTGAGAATTTTAATCAATATATATCCATTATAATTTCCCTAAAATCTATTATTTTAAAAAGTATAATAATAAAATATATAGAAGAAAATGATATAAGTTAGGATCTATTTAATTTTTTGTGGGAATGATTTAATTATTAAAAACATAAACTTTAATTAATAATAATATTAAGGAATAAATTTAAGTAGAAAACGATTGAGTCATATTAAATGATAGAAAACTAACTTTTAAATGTTAATAACTTATTATTAAAATATTAATTAAAAATAATATTATTTTCAAATTAAAAGTTCATTCAAGAAAATTATTTAACAGATAATTAGACATTAGATTTTAGGTAAATAAATTTAAAAATTCCATCTTTTTAATAAAAAAATTATTTCTAATATGAATTTTTAATTAACATTTTAAACTTAAAGAGGGAATAGCATTGAAGATTAGGGTGCTTGTAGTTTAGGATCTAGACTAGGAAATTTCCAATAACTTACTTCATTAACTCTAATATTAAAGTAAAATTTTACGTTTTATTTTTTTTGCTTGCTTTTCATTATAATTTTATACTCTTTTTTATTATTTTTTGTTTAATTGTTTAAACTTAAAAGTAAAAATAACATTGGAGATGAGGGTGTTTATGGCTTAGGATATGGACTAGGAAATTGCTCATAACTTAATTAATTAACTCTTTATTTAAGGTAAAATTTTATATTATTTTTATTCCTAATAATACTCATTTCGCATTTATTCTCTTCATTTAGTAGTTTTTAAAAATTTTTAAATATAAAAGTGAAAATAACATAGGAAATTAGGGTTCTTATGGTTTAGGATATGGGTTAGGAAATTGCTCTTCACTTACTACATTATCTCTTTATTTGAGGTAAAAAAATGTTATTTTTATTTCTTCCATTTTTGATTTTAAATTTTTCATTATTACCTCTTTATATATGAAAGTGATAATAGCATTGAAGATTAAGGTGCTTGTGATTTAGGATCAGGATTAGGAAATTGCCCATAACTTACTACATTAACTCTAGAATTATAGTAAAATTAAAATTTTTTTTATTTTCTAGGGCTTTTCATTATTAATTTATATGCCTTAATTTAGCTATTCTAAATTAAACTCTTTATATTTAAAAGTGAAATTAGCATTGGGAATTAGGGTGCTTGTGGTTTAGGATCTGGATTAGGAAGATGTTCATAACTTACTGCTTTAACTCTTTATTTAAAGTAAAATTTTATTTTAGTTTTATTTACTACCATACTTTATTAATTTATTCATTTTATTTAGTTATTTTTAACCTATTTTTTAAATATTAAAGTGAAAATAGCATTGAAGATTAAGGAGTTTATGGTCTAATAACTGGATTAGAAAATTGTTTAAAACTTAAAACATTAATTCTTGAATTAGAGTACTATTTTAGATGAAAATTTTCTTCCATTTTTCATAAGAAGTTTATTCTTTGTATTTAATGAATGATTTTTTACTTAACTATCTAAATATATAAGAGGAAATAGTATAGGATATTAGGGAGCTAGGAACTTAGGATTTTAATTAGGAAAATTCCTATAACTTACAACGTTAACTCTAGAATTATAGTAATCCTTTTATTTTATTTCAACTTCTCGAATTCTCTGTTTTGTTTAAATAATAAAAGAGGAAATAACATTAGTGATGAGGGTATCTGTAGTTTAGGATCTGGATTAGCAAATTGTTAATAACTTACTACATTAGCTCTAAATTTAAGGTATTATTTGTTTTTTTTCTCATCCTATTTTAAAATTTATTCTCTCTATTTAATTATTTTCTTAACTCTCCTATAATAAAAGGTAAAATAAGATTGAAGAGATAGGTGCCTGTGGTTTATTAACTGGATTAGCAAATCATTCATAAATTACTACATTAACTCTAGAATTATTGTAAAACTTTTTAATCTTTAGCTTCTTTTTAATTTTACAACAAAAATTTAACATTTTTATTTTTTTATATTTATCTTATTCTTTCATTAAAAAAGCGGAAATAGTATTAAATACTAGGGTGCTTGTGGTTTAGGATCTGAATTAGGAAACTTTTCAAAGCTTACTACATTAACACTTTATTTGAGGTAGTATTTTATATTATAATACTTGTTTCCACTTTTAATTGCAAATTTCTTTTTTTTGTTATTTTTAACTAAACTCTTTCAATAGTGAGAATAGCATTGAAGATTAAGGTGTTATTGGTCTAGGATCTGGATTAGGAAAGTGCTAGTAGCTTGCTACATTAATTCTTGGTTTGAGGTAAGAAATAAATTTATTTATTTTCTTCCACTTAATAATTTCATTATTCTCTCTAAGATCTTTCAATATGATAGTGGAAATAGGATTTAAGATTAAGGTGCTTGTGGCTTAGGATCTGGATTACGAAATTGCATATAACTTACTATTTTAACTCTAAACTTGAGGTAGAAAAATTTTAACATATTTTTATTTTTCCACTTTTCTTTATGTATTAATTATGAGATTTCTCTTAACTCTTAAAATATAAAAGGCATAATAGCATCACAGATTAAGGTGCTAGTAGTTTAGTAAATGGATTGGGAAATTGCTCGCAACTTACTATTTTAGATCTAGAATTAGAGTAAAATTTTATATTTTTTATTTTCTTCCACTATATATTGCAAATTTAATATTTTTTATCATACATTTAAATTTATTTTTAAATTAAAAATAAACAAAGTATTGAAAAAGTGCCCGCTTTAAAATAAAAAATAATGAGAATAAGAAGATTAGTAGAATTTGCTTGACGTAATTAATTATTAAAGAATAAATTTGGCCTATTATGGAAAATCTCAAATGAATGATTAATGATTATATTATTAACTTTTATGGAATATAATTAATATATTACAAAAATTTATTAATGAATGTACTCTTTTTCTAAAATAATTTCTGTATTGTTTTAAATTACGACATATCTTAAAAGTTATAAATTGTTAAATAATTAATATAAGTATATAAATATCTTTTCAAATAAATATTATTAAAACAAAAGTTTTAAAATTGATAATTTAGGTGGTTTTGAATTAGGAAATTTTTTATATTCAAGAAACTACAAATTTATGATCTACATAGTATATTAAACTTTACATTATAAATTTTATTTTTTGTATTGGTTAGTAAGTTTCAATTTTGTTAATATAATTTGCTAAATACAATTGGGTAGAAAAATATTCTACAAAAAAAAATGATAGAAGACTAATTTAAAAATGTAAAAGCCTTATTCTTTAAATAATATTCAAAAATTATATTATTTATAAATTAAAAGATTATTCAACAAAATATTTTAGCAAATAAATTGACACTTGAATTTAGGTATATATTTACTATAATTTTTTATTGACTTCAACAATTTCTTTAAATATTATAGTAAGAATAAAATCGGAGATTAAGATGCTTGTAGTTTAGGGTCCGCATTAGGAAATTACTAATAACTTACCTCACTAACTCTTCAATTAAAGTAAATTTTATTTTATTTTCTTCCACTTTTCAACACTAGTTTATTCTCTCTACTATGTTATTTTTTACAGACTTAAATTATTAAATGTAATAGTAATAATAGTATTGGTGAAAAAGGTGCTTGTGGTTTAGGGTCTGTATTAGGAAATTATTAATAACTTACAACATTAACTCTTGATTTATAGTAAAATTTTATATATTTTATTTTCCTTCATTATTAAACACAAATTAATTATCGCTCATGTTATTTCTTTACTTAACTCTTAAAATATAAAAGGAGGAATAAAATTGGAGAAAATGGAGCTTATGGTTTAGGATCTACATTAGGAAATTGTTAATAACTTACATCATTAACTCTAGGTTTAAGGTAAAATTGTATAAATATTTTTATTTTCTTCCAATATTTAACGCAAATTTATTCTTTCTCCTATGTTATTGTATTTGTTAATTCTTTAAATATAAAAGCTAAAATAGTATTGGAGATAAAGGTGCGTATCGTTTAGGGTCTGCTTTAGCAAATTATTAATAACTTAAGACATTAACTCTTGATTTAAAGTAAAATTCTATTTTTATTTTGTTCCACTTTTTATCACAAACTTATTCTCTCTCCTATGTTATTGTATTATATAATTCTTTAAATATAATAGGAGAAATAACATTGGAGAAAATGGTGCTTCTGGTTTAGGGTCTACATTAGGAAATTGCTAAAAACTTACAATATTTACTCTTTATTTAAGGTATATTTTATTTTTTTTCCACTTTTTAACACAAATTTATCAATTTCATATGTTATTTTTTACTAACTTAACTTTTTAAATGTAAAAGCAATAATAGTATTGGAGAAAAAGGTGCTTGTAGTTTAGTGTCTGCTTTACGAAATTGCTCATAGCTTTCTACATTGACTTTAGGTTTATAGTAAAATTTTAAATTATATTTATCTTCTACCACTTTTCAAGACATATTTATTCTTTCTCCTATTATATTGTATTACTTAATTCTTTAAATATAATAGGAATAATTACATTGGAGAAAATGGTGCTTGTGATTTAGGGTCTGCATTAGGAAATTGCTATTAATTTACTACATTAACTCTAAGTTTAAGGTAAAATTTTATATTATTTTTATTTTCAACCACATTTCTAAACTGATTTATTCTCTCTCCTATATTATTTTTATTTCTTAAAATAGGAGTAATAAAATTGGAGAAAAGGGTGCTTGTGGTCTAGGGTCTGCATTAGGAAATTGCCCATAACTTAGTTCATTAACTCTTAAATTATAGTAAAATTATATATTATTTTTATTTTCTACCACTTTTTAATGCAAATTTATTCTCTAATGTTTTTGTATTACTTAACTCTTTAAATATATTAGGAGTAATAATATTGGAGAAAAGGGTGCTTGTGGTCTAGGGTCTACTTTAGGAGATTGCTAATAACTGAAGATATTAACTCTTAATTTATAGTAAAATTAAAAATTATATTTATTTTCTTCCACTTTTCAATACAAGTTTATTCTATCAATGTAATTTTTTACTTACTTAACTTTTTAAATATAAAAGCAATAATAGCATTGGTGAAAAGGGTGTTTATAGTTTAGGGTCTGCATTAGGAAATTGTTAATAACTTGCTTTGTTAACTCTAGATTTGTAGTAAAATTTTATATTCTTTCTCTTTTCAACAAAATTAATTCTCTATCCTAAGTTATTATATTAGTTAACTCTTTAAATTTTATAGGAGCAATAAAATTGGAGAAAATGGTGCTAGCGGTTTAGGGTCTGCATTAGGTGATTGCTCATAGCTTACTTCATTAACTCTTAAGTTATAGTAGGATTTTATATAATTTTCATATTCTACCACTTTTTAACACAAATTTATTCTCTTACTTACTCTTTAAATACAATAGGAGTAATAATATTGGAGAAAAGGGTGCTTGTGGTTTAGGGTCTGCATTAGGAAATTGTTCATAACTTACTACATTAACTCTTGATTTATAGTAAAATTAAAAATTATCTTTATTTTCTTCCACTTTTCAACGCAAATTTATCATCTCTCCTTATTATGTTTTTTTTAACTGAATTAACTTTTTAAATATAAAAGCAATAATAGTATTGGAGATTAAGGTATTTGTGGTTTATGCTCTGCATTAGGAAATTGTTAATAACTTACTTCATTAACTCTAGGTTTGTAGTAAAGTTTTATATTATTTTTATGATCTTCCACTTTTCAACAAAATTAGTTCTCTATCCTAAGAAATTGTATTAGTTAACTGTTTAAATATTATAGGAGCAATAAAATAGGAGGAAATAATACTTGTGGTTTTGGGTCTGTATTAGGAAATTGCTCATAACTTACTTCATTAACTCTTAATTTATAGTGACATTTTATAATATTTTTATTTTCTTTAGCTTTTAAACACTGATTTAACCTCTTTCCTTTGTTATTTTTTTAGTTAACTCTTTAAATATAATAGGGGCAATAACATTAGAGGAAAGAGTGCTTGTCGTTTAGGGTTTGAATTAGGAAATTGCTCATAACTTACTACATTAACTCTTATTTTATAGTAAATTTTTTTGTCTCTTTATTTTTAATTTTTAGAATTTAATTAAATATTTCAAATAAAAGATTAGAAAATTTATAGGCTATGTAATCTTAAATAATGAGAATAAAGAGACTTGTGGTGTTTGAGTTAAGGTAATAATTAAATAATATTATTAAATATAATTTAATACTTTTTTAAATAAAAATTTTATAGAGAATTATGAATTAGATAATTAAATAAGGAAAAAAATTATTATTAATTTTAAGAAATAGATTAATATAAAATAATTAATAGTAAAATAAACATTTTAATATATATTTGATGAAAATATTTAATAATCAATATTAAAATATATTTTTGAATTGTATATTTTTTGCAATTAAATAAATAAATTTTGATCAAAAATTTTAGATCTTTAGTTAGAATAATTTTTTTATTATTATTTTAGTTTATAGCTCATTCATAAGTAAAATAAATTTTCTAAAATTAATTTAATATCATTATCTTCTATAAGCTTAAACACTAATAGTAAATTATAAATTCATTATATTGTATTGGTTAGAAATTTTCAATTTTGAACACTTATTTATAAAAGCTAAAACATATTCTTTTATTATTTTTATTAAATATTGAACTTTTTAATTTAAATTTGTTAGCAATACAATAGGGTAGAAATACTTTCTTCAATAAAAAATGATAGAAGACAAATTTAAAAATGTAAATACATTATTATTTAAATAATATTCTAAAATTATATTATTTTTTAATTAAAGTTTATTCAACAAAATATTTTAGCAAATAAATTGACACTTTAATATAAGTAAATATTTACTACAGTTTTTTTATTAATTCCAAAATTTCTTTAAATATAAAAGTAATAAAAGCATAGGAGACTAATCTGCTTGTGTTTTAGGGTCCAATTTAGGAATTTGCTAATAACTTACTACATTAACTCTTCATTTATAGTAAAGTTTTATATTATTTTTATATTCTTCAACTTTTCAAAACAAAATTTATTCTCTCTCCTATATTATTTTTATTTCTTAACTCTTTAAATATAATAGGAGTAATAAAATTGGAGAAAAGGGTGCTTATGGTTTAGGGTCAGGATTAGGAAATTGCTCATAACTTACTACATTAACTCTTAATTTATAGTAAAATTTAATATTATTTTTAATTCTTACATTTTTTAATATAAATTTATTCTCTTTGTTGCATTATTTTATTATTTAACTCTTTAAATATAATAGGAACAACAACATTGGAGAAAAGGGTGCTTGGGGTTTAGGGTCAGGATTAGGAAATTGCTCATAACTTACTTCATTAACTCTTTAATTATAGTAAAATTTTTTATTATTCTAAATTATTTTTTTACTTAAATATTTAAATTTAAAAGCAAAAATTCGATTGGAGATGAAGGTGCTTGTGGTTTAGGGTCTGCATTAGGAAACTGCTTATAGCTTACTATATTAACTCTTGATTTATCGTAAAATTTTATATTATTTTTATTTTCTTCCACTTTTCAACACAAATTTATTCTCTCTCCTATGTTATTTATTTACTTAATTCTTTAAAAATAAAGCTAGAATAACATTAAAGAACGAGGTGCTTGTGGTTTAGGGTCTGCTTTAGGAATTTTAACATAACTTACTACATTAACTCTTCATTTATAGTAAAATTTTATATTATTTTTATTTTCTTTCACTTTTCAAAACAAATTTATTCTCTTTCCTGTGTTATTGTATTTCTTAATTATTTTAATTTAATAGGTGGAATAGAATTGAAAAAGATGGTGCTTTTGGTTTACGGTCTGCATTCAGAAATTGCTCATAACTTAAACTTTATTTATCGTAAATTTTTATATTATTTTTATTTTTTCTTCCACTTTTCAATACAAATTTATTCTCTCTCCTATGTTATTGTATTCATTAACTCTTTAAATATAAAAGCAATAATAGAATTGGAGATGAAGGTGTTTGTGGTTTAGGGTCTGCTTTAGGAAATTGCTAATAACTTACTATATTAACTCTTGAATTATAGTAAAATTTTATATTATTTTTATCTTCCACTTTTCAAAACAAATTTATTATCCTTACTATTTTATTTTTTACTTACTTAACATTTTAAATGTATAGAGGTAATAACATTAGAGAAAAAGGAGCTTGTGGTTTAGCATCTGAATTAAGAAATTGCTAATAACTTACTATATTTACTCTTTATTTATAGTAAAATTTTATATTATTTTTATTTTCTTTCACTTTTTAAAGCAAATTTATTCTCTTTGCTTTTTTATTATATTTCTTAATTGCTTAATAGTATCTGTTTTATTATATTTATTAATTCACTCTTTAATATTTCAAATAAAAGATTAGAGAATTTATAGTCTATGTAACTTTAAATAATGAAAATAAAGAGATTAGTGGAGAAAAAATTAAGGTAAAATTAGCAAATAATTATTTACATAAATTAATGTTTTTTTTAAAATATAAATGTTAGATTATTGTGAATTAGTTAATGAAAGATAGATAATTAAGTTAAAAAAAATTAATTAATTTAAATAAATATTTTATAATAATATTATTGTATGATAAAAATTTGGATATATATAGCCATTTGGCATATAATATTTGAGCCATTCTGGTTCATCCAGAATATTTTTTATTTTCTATTTTTTTTTGATAAATTTGGTGTTATTCATTTTGAATTTGAATAAAAACTAATGAAGGTTTAGAGTATGTAGAAATATTTTTGCTATAAATATACAATTAAAAATATTTGTGATGCTAAAGTTATTTATAAAATAATAAAATAAATATATAATCAAATGTATATTTTACAATGATATTATTATAATCCATTTATTTAAATTAATTAATTTTTTTTAACTTAATTATCTATCTTTCATTAAATAATTCACAATTATCTAACAAATTTATATTTTAAAAAAGTATTAATTTATGTAAATAATTATTTGTTAATTTTTACCTTAATTTTTTCATCACTAATCTCTTTATTTTCATTATTTAAACTTACATAGCCTTTAAATTTTCGAATCTGTTAATTGAAATATTAAAGAACGAATTTAAAAAATAATAAAATAAATACTATTAAGCAATTCAGAAATATAATAACACAGGAAACAGAATAAATTTGCTTTGAAAAGTGGAAGAAAATAAAAATAATATAAAATTTTACTATAAATCAAGAGTTAATGTAGTAAGTTATTAGCAATTTCTTAAAGCAGACCCTAAACCACAAGCACCTTCATCTCCTATGAAATTATGGCTTTTATATTTAAAGAGTTAAGTAAAAAAATATCATAGTATTAATATAAAGTTTTACTATAAATAAAGAGTTAATGAAGTAAGTTATGAGCAATTTCCTAATCCTGTCCCTAGACCACAAGCACCCTTTTCTCCAATATCATTACTCCTATTATATTTAAAGAGTTAAATAATAAAATAACATAACAAAGAGAATAAATTTGTATTAAAAAGTGGAAGAGAATAATAATAATATTAAATTTTACTATAAATTAAGAGTTAATGAACTAAGTTATGAGCAATTTCCTAATCCTGAACCTAAACCACAAGCACCCTTTTCTCCAATTTTATTGCCCCTATTATATTTCAAGAGTTAAGAAATAAAAATAATATAGGAGAGAGAATAAATTTTGTTTTGAAAAGTTGAAGAACATAAAAATAATATAAAACTTTACGATAAATGAAGAGTTAATGTAGTAAGTTATTAGCAATTTCCTAAAGTAGACCCTAAAACACAAGCAGATTAGTCTCCTATGCTTTTATTACTTTTATTTTTAAAGAAATTTTTGGAATTAATAAAAAAACTAGTAAATATTTACTTATATTCTAGTGTCAATTTATTTGCTAAAATATTTTGTTGAATAAACTTTTAATTAAAAAATAATATATTTTATGAATATTATTTGAATAATAAGGTATTTACATTTTTAAATTTGTCTTCTATCATTTTTTATTGAAGAATATTTTTCTACCCTATTGTATTCCAAAGAAATTTAAATTAAAATGTTCAATATTTAATCAAATTGATAAAAGAATATGTTTTGGCTTTTATAAATAACAGTTCGAAATTGAAAATTTCTAACAAATACAATATAATCAATTTATATAACACTATGTTGACCAAAATTAATACAATTTAAAGAATTTTCTTGAGGTGGTGAATTTTTTAAATAAATATGAATAATTTTGGTTATGTTATTATTTACCCCCATTTCTATTATCAGTAGCAAATACAAGTAGAAAAATTTTTGATTTTGACTCTAATTAAATTTTATTAATTTTTGTTAGAAATAATTTAAAATTGAAAAATATATTATTAAAAAAAATGATTTAACAGCAATTATAAAACGTAAATAGCTTACACTTAAGATATCATTAAAAAATAATAATATTTTCTAATCAAAAGTTGATACAAAATAATTATTTTTCAGATAATAAGACATTAGTTTTTAGGTATATAAATTTAAGTTTTCTCTTACTTATAAATGAAAAACTATTTTAATCATCAATATTAAAGAGGAGATCACATTGGAGATTAGGGTGCTTGTGAGCTAGGGTCTAGGTTAAGAAATTGCTAATAACTTAATACACTAACTCTTAATTTAGAGTAAATTTTATAGTATTATTAATTTCTTCCATTTTTTATTACAAATTCATTCTCTCTATTTTGTTATTTTTCCTTATCTAAACATAAAAGTGGAAATAGCATTGGACATTAGGGTGCTTTTGGTATAGGATCTGGAATAGGAAATTG
Source organism: Tetrahymena borealis (assembly GCA_000260095.1). Lineage (NCBI taxonomy): Eukaryota > Ciliophora > Oligohymenophorea > Hymenostomatida > Tetrahymenidae > Tetrahymena > Tetrahymena borealis. The sequence continues at coordinate 5,324 of JH651265.1, read as the reverse complement.
CTCGTAACTTAATACATTAACTCTAAGTTTGGAGTAAAATTTTATATTAATTTTATTTCTTCCACTTTTTATTAAATATTCATACTCTCTATTTTGTTATTTGTCCTTTTCTCCTTAAAAAAAAGTGGAAATAGGATTGGGCATTAGGGTACTTGTAGTATAGGATTTGGATTAGGAAATTGCTCATAACTTAATACATTAACTCTAAGTTTGGAGTAAAATTTTATCTTATTTATAATATAATCAAATTTTTCTTACGAATTCATTCTCTCTATTTTGTTATTTTTACTTATCCCTTTAAACTCTAAAGTGGAAATAGCATTGAAGATTAAGGTGCATGTGGTCTAGGATCTGGGTTAGGAAATTGCTTATAACTTACTATATTAACTCTCAGCTTAATGTACAATTTTATAATTTCATTAATTTTTTTCACTATTACAATTTCATTTTCTCTATTTTATTAATTTTACTTACAACTTTAAACATAAAAGAGGAAATAATATTAGAGATTAGGGTGCTTTTCATATAGGATCTGGATTAGGAAATTGTTCACAACTTACTACATTAACTCTAAGGTTGAAGTAAAATTTACAAATTTAAATTTATTCTCTCTATTTTGTTATTTTTACCTATCCTTTTCAATTCAAAAGTAGAAATTGCATTGGATATTAAGGTGCTTGTGGTCTAGGATCAGGATTAGGAAATTGCTTTCATCTTACTACATTAACTCTATGTTTGGAGTAAAATATTATTTTATGTATATTCTTCTAAATTTTATTATTAATTTATTCCTATATTTTGTTAATTTTAATTTAATTATAAAAGAGAAAATAGTATTGGAAATTAGGGCGCTTGTAGTCTAGGATCTGGATTAGGAAATTGCTTATAACTTAATACATTAATTCTTTATTTGGAGTTAAATTTTTTATTAATTTTATTATTTTCCAATTTTTATTTCTAATTTATTTCCTCTATTTTGCTATTTTTGACTTATCTATTTAATAAAAAGTGGGAATAGAATAGAAGATTAGGGTGCTTGTGGCCTAGGATCTGGATTAGGAAATTGCTCATAACTTAATACATTTACTCTAGGCTTGAAGTAAAACCATTATTATTTATATTTTCTTCTAATTTTTATTAAAAAAATTGATTCTCTCTATTTTGTTATTTTTACTTATCAATTAAATTATAAAAGTAAAAATAGCACAGGAGTTTAGGGTGCTTGCGGTCTAGTATCTGGATTAGGAAATTGCTCAAAACTTAATACATTAACTCTATTTTTGTTGTATAATTTATATTATTTTTAATATCTTACTCTTTTTATAATAAACTCATTCTCTCTATTTTATTATTTTTACTAATCGCTTTTAACACAAAAGTGGAAATAACATTGGAAATTAGGGTGCTTGTAGTCTAGGATCAGGGTTAAGAAATTGCTCAAAGCTTATTACATTAACTCTCTTTTTGTAGTAAAATTTTATATTATTTTCATTTTCTTCTACTTTTTATTACTTATTTATACACTCTAATTTGTTATTTTTACTCATCCCTTTAAAATTAAAAGAGGAAATTGGATTGGAGATTAGGGTGCTTGTGGTCTAGGATCTGAATTAGGAAATTGCTCATAACTTAAGACATTAAATCTATATCTAGAGTAGAGTTTTATACTATTTTTAATTCTTCTGCATTACAAATTCATTCTCTATTTTATTATTTTTGACATATCTCTTTAAATAAAAAGTAGAAATAGCATTGGAGATTAGGGTGCTTGCGGTATAGGATCTGGATTAGGAAATTGCTCATAACTTAATGCATTAACTCTCTTTTTCTAGTAAATTTATATTATCATCACTTCACTTTTTATTACAAATTCTCATGTTTTGTTATTATTAAATATCCCTTTCAAAAGTGAAAATAACATTGGAGATTAGGGTGCTTGTGGTCTAGTCTCTGGATTAGGAAATTGCTCATAATTTACTACATTAACTGTAGGTTTGAAGTAAAATTTTAGATTATATAAATATTCTTCCACTTTTCAATAAAACTAATTTTAATGATATTATTATTTTAAAAATATTAATTCTTATGAGAAAATAAATTTATTTATTTATTATTAATAATAAAAGTGTTAACAATAGATCCAAATTAAAAAAAAATCTAATGAGAATAATTCGATTAGTGATATTACTAGTTTGAAGTTAAATGTTTATAATACTATTTAGTTTTATCTTTTTTAAATTAAATAGCACTTATATTGAAAGACAATGAAGTATGATTTCTCAAATGAATGAAAATAAATATATTAAAAAAGAATAAAAATAAAATTAAAAATGTTATTCTATTATCATAAATTAAATTTTATTTTGTAAATTTTTTTAAAATTACTGTGATACACAAGGATATCGATGAATTGAAAATAGAAAATAATCAAGATTAAAATGTTTTTACAGGAGAATTTTTATTCAAATATTTATCATATTAAAATTTATAGGGTTTTAAAGCTTTAAAAAATCTGAATAAATTTAGGGTATGTTCATATTTTTTTTATTTTCACTCTAATTATAATTTATGAAGAATTAAATTTTATTAATTTTAGTTAGGAATAAAGTAAAATTGAAAAAATTAATATTAAAAAAAATGATTTAATAGGAATTTTAAAATGTAAATAGCTTACAATCAAGATATTATTAAAAAAAATTTATTTTTTCTAATTTATAGTAGAATAATTATTTATCTGATAATTAGTCCTTTGATTTTAGGTAAATAAATTAAAAACTTTTATTAACTTTTTAATGAAAAACTATTTTAATAATTAATATTGAAGAGGAGATCGTATTGGAGATTAAGGTGCTTGTGATCTAGGATCTGAATTAAAAAATTACTAATAACTTAGTATATTAACTCTTAATTTAGAGTAATATTCTATGCTAGTTATATTTTCTTCAACTTTTTATTACAAATTCATTATCTCTAATTTGTTATGTTTGCTTATCTCTTTAATTATAAAAGTCAAAATAATATTGGACATTAGGGTGCTTGTGATCTAGGATCTGGATTAGGAAATTGTTCAAAACTTAATACATTAACTCTAGATTTGTAGTAAAATTTTAAAATATTTGTATTTCTTCCACTTTTTATTACCTATTCATTCTCTCTATTTTATTATTATTATTTATCATTTTAAACATAAAAGTCGAAATAACATTGGAGATTAGGGTGCTTTCGGTCTAGGATTTGGGTTAGGGAACTGCTAATAACTGACTACACTAGTTCTGGATTTGTAGTAAAATTATTATTTTAATTTTCTTCCTCTTTTTTAACAAATTGAATCTCTCTATTTTGTTATTTTTACTTATCCTTTTAATTATAAAAGTCGAAATAGTATTGGAGATTTGGGAGCTTGTGGTCTAGGATCTGGATTAGGAAATAGCTCATAACTTACTACATTAACTCTAAATTTATAGTAAAATCTTATATTAGCTATATTTTCTTCCTCTCTTTATTACAAATTAATTCTCTCTATTTTCTTATTTATACATATTCCATTAATTATAAAAGTGGAAATAGCATTGGGGATTAGGGTGCTTGTGGTCTAGGATCTGGTTTAGGAAATTGCTAATAATTGACTACTTTAACACTAGATTTATAGTAAAATTGTTATTTTTATTTTCTCCCTCTTTTTAATAAAAATTCATTCTCTCTATTTTGTTAAGTTTACTTATCCTTTTAATTATAAAAGTCGAAATAGTATCGGAGATTTGGGCGCTTGTGGTCTAGGATCTGGATTAGGAAATTGCTCATAACTTAACACATTAACTCTAGATTTGTAGTAAAATTTTAAAATATTTGTTTTTTCTTTGTCTTCTTATTACAAGTTTTATTATTTTTACATATCTCTTTAAATATAAAAGTTTAAATAGAATTAGAGAGTAGGGTGCTCGTGGTCTAGGATCTGGATTAGGAAATTGCAAATAATTGATTACATTAACACTAGATTTGTAGTAAAATAATTATTTTTATTTTTTTCTACTTTTTAATACTAATTTATTCTCTCTATTTTTCTATTTTGTTTATTTGACTTATATCTTTAAATTAAAAAGTGGGAATAAAATTGAAGGTTAGGGTGCTTATGGTCTAGGATCTGGGTTAGGAAATTGCACACAACTTAAACAACTAGCTCTAAGTTTGAAGTAAAATTTTAAATTATTTTTATTTTCTTCCACTTTTTGTTAAAAGTTTATTCTCCCTATTTTATTATTTTTACATATCTCTTTAAAAATAAAAAAAAGTCTAAATAGTATTGGAGATGAGGGTGCTTGTGGTCTAGCATCTGGATTAGGAAATTGCTCATAACTGACTACATTAAGACTGGATTTATTGTAAATTGTTTATTTTTTATTTTCTTTAAGTTTTTATTACTAATTTATTCTCTTTATTTTATTATTTACTTATATCTTGAAATCAAAAAGTTGGAATAGTATTGGAGATTAGGGTGCTAGTGGTCTAGGATCTGGATTAGGAAATTGCTCACAACTTACTACATTAACTGTAAGTTTGAAGTAAAATTTTACATTATTTAATTTTCTAAATTAAAAACTAATTTTGTCAAAGTATTATTTTAAAAAATATACATTCTTATGAAAATATAAATTTATTTATTAATAATAATAAAAGTGTGAAGAAAAGATTCATATTAAAAAACAATCTAATGAGAATTATAAGATTAGTGAATTTATTAGCTTGAAGGTATATCTTTCTTATACTATTTAATTTTATCTTTTTTAAATTAAAATAGCTCTAAAATTTAAGACAATGAATTCATAACTAAATGATAATAAATATATTAAAAGTAATGTGTTTTGTATGATTAAAAATCTAAATTCTGTTAATAATATTTTCAAATAATTTCTTTAGTTTAATTGAATAATAATAAAAACAAAAATTTGTTGATACCCCCTTAAAATAGGAAATGATATAAATTATATTTATAATTCTTAAACTAATAATAATAAAATATTTATAAAAATAAATTAAAATAATGAATAAAATCTTGTTTATGAACTCTGTTATGATCATCTTACTATTTAAATAAAGTAATTTTTAGTTTAATATTTAAATATTGTAAAATTAATGCACATCCTCAATTAATAAAATTTTAAAATGTATACATCATCATTACTAAAGTAGTTAATACCTTTGAATGAATGAGATATTATACAGATATTTTAATAAATTATCTTAAAGTATTGTTAATAGCTATAATTGGGGTTGGGGTTGGGGTTGGGGTTGGGGTTGGGGTTGGGGTTGGGGTTGGGGTTGGGGTT
>JH651264.1:467662-638740 GCA_000260095.1 Tetrahymena borealis | reverse complement strand
CCCCAACCCCAACCCCAACCCCAACCCCAACCCCAACCCCAACCCCAACCCCAACCCCAACCCCAATGTGATAATTTTTTTAAAAAAGCAAGAAATATTTTAATTAAATAGGTATTTCTATTCTAAATAAAAATAATTTTCTTTTGTAAAAATTGAAACACCTGATAAATATACTTAAAAAACATAATAAACTGAATTAACAAATCTATTTTAGAAATGAAAAATTAATACTAATATCTTCATAAAATAAATGGAGTGAAAATAGATATTTATTTTTAGAAATAATTAATTAATCATATAAAATTTCCATTAAGAAGGGAATCTAATAAAATTATTAAATCTTCTAATTAGCTATTTTTAATTTATATTTTATAGCCTAATGAGCAACGACCTAAAAGAGTAGGAAATCATAGATATTCAACATGAGGATTTAACTTTCTCACGTTAGAACTTTATAAAGAGATATTTGAATAATTTAAATGATAAAAAATTGGTGTCATTAGTAATGAATGAGTTTAATTTTCCAAAATATTTTTCTCATAAAGTATGTTTTTTTCATAATCAATAATTCATAAGTAGAAATTTGCTATATTTAAATAAAGGCATTAGAAATTACTATGATGAATAATTTTAGTTAATAAATGCTTTTAAGACTAACCTCTAACAGTATGCCAAAATTTAGCAAGACTATGTTTGGGTGGTAAGATGTATAGCTAGAATCTCTAGGAAAAACAAAAAAATTATTTGTAAGAATTAAATTTTGCAGAAATTTCTTTTAAAATTAGTTAGAAAAATACTAAAAAGATATTGAAATTGTATTTAATTATTTAGGAAGATTTAGTGGTATGCTTACAGAGTGAAGGTAGTAGAAAGGATTTAAATTAAAAAGAAAAGAATATGGAATGTATATAAATTTTGAACAAATCAATAGGAGATTTAATTGATACAACATAGACTAGATATAAAGAAATTATTAATAATGAATAATGATATGATATAATAAGTATTTGTTTTCCTATATAAATAATTATATTTGTTTGTTTGCTTGTTTGTTAATTAGTCAAACAATCATTCTAATTTATATTCTTCAAAAATGCACCAGATTACTCTGTTAATTATAATTTATTTTTTAATTTAATCAGATTACTCTCATTATTACTATTAAATATTACCAAAATATGCTATTATCTTAATTTATTTTTAATTGATAATCTATCAGCAAAAAACAATTTGAGATCTACCACCTATATTTTTAATAAAATATTTAAAAATCAAAAATATTTTTTAAATTAATAAGAGGAAAAGAAGATAAATAAATATATTACCTGGAGGTTGGGAGACTTTAACATTTTTCTTTCCATCTGCAGTTATATCGGTAGATTATTGATTGTATTACTAGTTGTAGGTTTATTAAGTTTATTACTGCTATTAATTCCTAAAATTTGGATTTTATTGCTATTCTTTTTCTTATTAATAATATAAATTGTTAATGAAGGGATTAGAATTCTTCTACTTGGTGTTATTATTTTGAGTTGGATATCCTTCAAAGATATTAACAGATTATTGGTTTTTGTTTGACTTGGAGTTTTAAGCTGATCCATTATTCTAAATCTGTTCACGTAGTTACTAAGAGTACATCTATTATTGTTACTATTTCATATATTAGTTTTTCTCTCTTTCATCCCTTTCATTAAAATTCGAATGGTTTATTATGTTGTAATTCTACTCATTAGGGTGGTGTTTCTTATTACTTGAAAATTAGCTGTTGCTCAAGTCACTATTTTATCTTTGCTATCCTCCGTTATAAATTGATTCTTCTTATTAGGTTTAATACTAATTCTTATTGTTCTTTGGTGAATAGTAATTCTTATCATTTTTAGTTTATTTGTAGTTGGCATTTTCTTTGTCTTTAAAGAAGTTATATTCTCCACCAATTTGAATTTAGCTGGTACCACCAGGATTTTACTATACCTATTAATATCAAAAGAAAGTTTATCTTAAAATTACTATTAACTCAATTGAACAAATTTTATAAAAACTAATTTTATATAATTAACTCCCGTTTACAAAGTTTCACTTAATATCTCTCATACTTATTTTCTTTTTTTGTTAGAAAAAATAAAAATTAAATTATACCTTGTAAGTAGTTTTCTATTCATTAGACCAGTAATCATTCATATCTTTTCCTTTAACTCTTTATCCAAATACCATATTCTTATAGTCTGGCTATTAGGGTTGAGGTGGCTTATCACCTTGCTAATTGTTAGGAATTACTTTTTTTTAAACTTCATCTATTTCAGCAATTGATAGTTCTTGGTTTCTAATATCATTCTTTAATTAAGCTAATTCTCTCTCAAGATCTTCAATTTCCTATTCTGTATTGACATCTTTTCCATGATTTTTGTTATATCCGTTAACTAAATTAGTTATATTTTCATCATCATTATTATTAGTATTAACCTTTTAGATTTCATAAATCTCAAAGTCGTAATTCTAACCACCGTCATTTTAAATATTTCCTTAATCATTCTCTGACCTTACTCTTGATGATTTTTCTCCTTTCTTTCCCTTCTTAATTGTGTATTAACTTTTAATATCCTTCAATTTCTATAAACGATCAGCATTATTCTTAGATCTATTTCTCATTTGCTCATATTTATCTTCTTACTACTTCACTTCTTTAGGTTAATTTTACATTTGAGCATTTTATCTCACATTCGATTTTGCACCTTTTCTATCAATTGGAGGAAGTTAAACACCTGGTTTGTTTCTACCAGCTTATTAATCTTATTTTCCTTAATACATATCTCCCTTTTGAAATATTATCTTAATTTTGAAATGCTTTTATAAAATTTTCTTTCGTAACTATTTAATTTATTAGTTTGTTTGATTATTTGAGTGATAAAAAACAAATTTTTAAATATTGAGATTATTTCAAATTGTAAATTTAATGATTTATATAAATTCTTAGAAACATTACATAATAATATTAATAATAATGTTAACTAATAGTTATTTCATCAAATTCATCATCTTCTTCCTACACGATACAATCTTTATTTTAATCATATAATTATGCAAAAACCTTGAAGAATGAGATTTTTTGTTGAGTTAAAAGAATCTATTTTTATATTTTAATTAATATTTAAAAAAAGAAGTAATATTGATTTAGGAAGATAAATTCTAATTTGTAGTAATAATATTATTTCATATTTTCCTTTATGATAAACTCTAGAATAAAAATGATGAAAATAATATATAAATTTAATAAAAGATTAGAAATCCTTAATTAGATATCACCTATAATAAGTAAACAAATGTTAAAAAAAGAAGAAAGATATAAGGAATAATTCCAATACTGATAGATTAATAGGCGATTAGCAATAGTATTAAGAGTTAATAAATAGGAAAAAGATTCAATGATAATTAATTATATAATTTACAAAAAATAAAAAAAATAAAAAGCAATCATATATGAATAAAAAACTCATAATAGTAATAGGTATACTTCTTGTTGTTGTTTTAGCACATGGATCTCATTCTCACTCCCATACAGAGGATGAGCATCCCTATTTCAAGCAAGTGAAGAACTATATGCAAAAAAACGTCACCAGTAAATACGGACAAGTAGCACTTAGTATCTTTATTATCTCATTCCCAAGTATTCCTGTTTTCTTCTCTCTCTCCTTTTTAGGAAGAGTTTTAAAGAAAAAGGGAGATAAGAATAATTTCTCCTCATCATTGTTGACTCTGCTTTTAGCATTTGCTTGCGGAACTCTTTTAGGAGATGTCATGCTTCATATCCTTCCTTACTTATTCTGTAATTATTTATAAATTATTAAGAAATTGTAAAAAATAATTGTCTCAACATTTTCTGCAATTTATCTAAAACTAAGCTGCTTAACCTCATTCTCATGGCCATGTTGAAAATCATCATCACTCTCATCATGTTGAATCTCATTAACATCATCACACTGTGGAATTAAACCAAAAACCTTCTGGTTGCCCATTTGCAAATCTGTTTGGACAAGGTAAAGAAAATCCTAATATTCCTAATGATGCAGCTCATGCCCATTTACACGACCACCTCCATGAACATGAACACACCCATGCTAATGAACAAAACAACCATAATGTTAATGAATAAGCTAAATAAAATTAACATTAACATGAAACTCAAGGACATGCTCATGATCACGCTCATACTAATGACCATTTACATAATCATGATCATGATCACGATCACGAACACCATCATGATCATGATCACGGGCACCATAAATGTAATCACAATCATGATCACCTTCCTGGCACTCCAAAAGAATAAGTTCATGCTCATTTAAATATTCTAAAGTAAGAAGGAGAAGAACTTCTCCATCCTGAACACAATCATGATCATGGTCATGGACATGCTCATACTATTGATTAAATGATTGTTCCCTTAATGATTATTGGAGGAATAATCATATTTATTATTTTAGATTACATTTTCATGAAAATTCATAAATCTTCCTCATCAAAAAAAGACAAAAAATAAAAAGCTGTTAAGGTAGAAGAAAAAGGTGATAAAAGTAAGATAGAAGGCAGCAAAGAAAAGTAAGATAAGGGAGAAGAAGAATGTGATTCAGATTCTGAAGGACATGGTCACTCTCACCACCATCATAGCCATGATGAAGAAGAAGAACATTCTGCTGTTCCCTTCTTGATAGGTGACTTTTTACACAACTTTACTGATGGTCTTGCTATTGGAGCTGCATATACTGTTAGTAAAACCTTTTAAAATAATTATTTTCCTATCATATTTTAAATTTAATAGATTATTTAATTTTAATTTATAAATTTGTTTCTCTATAATAGGCTTCTAAATGGGTATAACTAGCACATTTGTTATTATGATTCATGAATTGCCTCATGAAATCGGTGATTTTGCTCACCTTATTAAGTATAATTATACCCTTTCGAGAATCCTCAAGACCTAGTTTTTAACTAGCTTCGGTGCCTTAGTTGGTGGATTCTTAGGTATTAAAAATATTATCATTTTTCATATAAAAATTAAAATAAATAAATTAAATAAAAATCAAAGGCCTTTTCACTGGAGAAATCTACAAGAGAGAACTTTTAAGCATTACTGCTGGTGGATTCTTATATATGTGCCTTGCAAATGTTGTTCCAGAAATTTAAGCTGATTTAAAAAAAGATCATAGTATAAAGAATCTTATTTCAGTAGTAATTTCTTTAAGTGTCGGTGTTGGCTTGATGATTTATGTTGCCATGTTAGAATGATAGTTAAAATTATGAAGATATCAAATCTATTCTATGTTAGCAATATCAAATAATCATTTAATAATTAATATATGTTATGTAAATCATCTTACATTGATTACATGAAGAGTTATTAAGTTATTTTTAGATTTTAAAAAATGATATACTGCCAAAATTATTCTCTTTCCTCATCATATTTAAAAATTTTAGATTTTCTTTAAAATCTATTCTAAAATTAAAATATTTAATCATTCTAAAATTATTAATATTAACTCTTTTTAAAAAAATCTAAACTAAAGGAATATTTATTTAGCTAATTCCTTCCTTCGTTATACCCTAATTACTCTTTAGATATTCACTTTTATACTTAACCTTTAAGTCCTCATTTTTTAGAAATTTTTAACAAAATTGGCTTATTTTCATTCATTTTTAATTAATTTTAAAAATCAAGTTTTAAATAGCCTCCTAAAATATCAAACTTTCTAGAGAATGAGGGGAATTTCTATAGAATAATTAAGGAATAAAAGAAATTTAAATTAGAAAAGAAATATGTTAGAAAAATTAGGATTTCTATATAATAATATGTAAACTCAGATTTGTTAAGAAATTTAAAAGAGTTAAATATGATTTAAATAGAAATAATATAATTATTAATTTAAAGAGTTTTGAAAGTAATTTATTTATTTATTAATTCATTTATTTATTTATAGATTATTCATTTATTCATTGATTTACTTATTTATTTATTGGTTATTATAATATCATATATTTTTATGATAATTTTTTTAGGCAGAATTAAAAGTTGAAATATTAGTATTAAAATTATTTTAATTAGTGTTTTGAAAAGCAGGGTATTTATTCTAGTTTATTACTGCTCCATTAGTGTATTTTTTATTACGGGAGGGGCTTGAATCATATGTAGCTGTAGTTGAATTCGAAGTTAAATTAGCTTTTAAACTCTCAGAATGATTTGTTGGAATACTAGGGAATATATTTTATTAAGAGTATTATTATGATTATTATTATTATTATAAAGAGGGTTTTAAATCAAATTAAGTAAAACCACCTGCTAATATTTATCTTGGCTCTATTAAAGATGTATTAGTAATTTTATTTTTAGAAGAAGAATCTGCTAAAAATAGGCTGTCCTGAGAATGCTTATTTTCTAAAGAATTTCCTGTTACATTATTTTTAGGAATGATAGATAACTTTTTATCAATTAACATCTAAGCAGCCACTGCTGAAGGAAGCTTATTCTAATCACTTTAAGTATCGTATTTATGCTTTTCTGGGGTAAAATTTGAATATTTATTTCTTCTATTTCCAGCTTAATCATAACTTAAATGCCTTTATTGAGTAGAAACATTATTATTGTATTTATTCTAATAAGGTTATTGATTTTATTATAGGTATTGCTATTACAAACTTTCATTTTCCTAATAAATGTCTAAAAAATTAGACTAAGAACTTTATCTACCAACATTTTCTTTCTAATATAAATCATTATTTCTCTAGGGATTTCTGCCTTTTCTCTCACTGTATCTTTTATCAATTTATTTTAAATTAGCATTTTATCTATCATTACTAATTTAAGTATTTAATGTTGTATTGAATGTTTAAATTCCACCATAACCTTTTGCATAATCACTATAATCCTAATCTTATATTCTAGGCTTATTTCTATTTGCATATATATTATTCTATTAAGGTTTTGTATAGAAATCATTGTATTCTTGAGTTTAATTGTATTTCCCATTTCTTTATTTTTAGTTCAGCTCCATACTTTAATTTAAATCATTTGAATATTAGTCGTTATTTACTTTACTAAAAGGAATGTATTATCCATTCTTGATTTTATATTAATTTTAAGTTATTGATGGCATTTCTCCCATAGAAGAGTTATGGTAGTAGTATTATTATTATTATTATTAAATGTGTGGTGAATGATCTTAATTTTAAGAATATTTATTTGGGGTATTTTATTCAATATTATTATAATAAGATAATTAAGACTATCTTTTATCTTCTTCTTTAGCTTAGTGGATATTCCCTTCCATATTATATTAACTAGCTTATTCGCTATTGCAGTACTCCTCCATCATAGAATTCTTTTAATTTCTTAATTAAACTTTATTTGGAATCATTTCCTTTTAAGCTGATGAATTTTCGTTTTAATCAAGCAGTTTTTCATTAGAATAGGTTTTTTTATTTACTGATATTCTTTTTACTTTAAACATGTTTTACTTTGGTTCTGAATTTTCATTATGGCTATTACTCATTCGAGATAAATCTTGAACTTCGGTCTAATATGCTTTTTCATTTTTATTCTAGTTATTCTTCTCATCCGAATTTACAGGATAAGGTTTTATAATAAAATTACTCAAATTGTGATCCTTTTTATTAGAATCCTATTGATTTTATTACTTTTTATTAAAAGATCCAGCTCTATTATTATATACTATCACACTAGGCATAAAATCACTCTCATTAAAATTTTCCTACTATTTGATCCCTTTTATTATAGGGCTATTTTCAAACTTCTCTTAACCATCAGTTAAAATCCTGTTCTCTTGTATGGGTGCCATAATATCTTTAATTTAAATTATAAATAATTAATAATAACTTTTTAAGTAAAAATTTTCTTTTAGTTTTAAATGTTTGGTAAGAGTGTTTACATGACTTTTTATGATTTTATTGACCAGATTTTTCTAAATTTTATCTATTCTCATCATCGAAGATGTTTATTTGATTCGTCATTTATTTTCCATTTTATTAAGGTGTAGATTTTACAGAAGGAATATTATTTTGACTTAGAATATTTTATTAATTTGCTCTAGAATCTTGCTTTTATATACTCAGTGCAGAAAAGGATTTCTTTTAATTTTAAGAAGCTTCAAGCAATGAATGCTAGTTTACATGGCTATTATTTAAGAAATGAGGCCAAAATTCAGGACGAGAAATAGTCTATCTTTAAAATTTGTCAATACTTGTTTTTGAGTAGAATAAAACATAAGCTTTTTAAGATATGATCTCTTTGTATGGATTCTTAACATAATGTACTTTACTATCATCAAAGAGATACCAATCTTAAGTATCTCTATTCTTTGCATATGCGGTATAGTGTCCTCCTCCTAAATTTCCAGAATGATTCTAAAATTATTTTATTTTATTAATTAATATTTATGCTTATAGTTTTATTAAGATAGAAAATATTTACAGATACAGCAAACAGATCATAAATAGGTCTCATCTTTTCTTTTCCACTGACTTTTTGACTTAAATCAAATTAAGTAATTTTAAAATCTATGAATGTGTTAATTTTTCCTCTATTATTTCTAGTGTACTAAAATCTATTTATAAAATCAAAAAATTTACTATCAGCAATCATGAAAAAACGTTTACCTTTTTAGATGAACTATTAAAATATTAGGAGTTTTCCAAAGATCTATTTTTTTTGTGGAAGGAGTCCTCTTTTTACACTTTGTACAAAACCACCACTCACTTCTATCTAATTCCTCTTCTTTCGTGAACTCTTCAATACAATCATCAATAGTTATTACCCCTCTCGATTAATTCTTATTAGATTAAGGAATAGGTACACTTAAATACATAAAAGTATCGAATTTATGTGAAACAGTCTCACAATTGAGACATTTTAATGTAGATTTTAATTATCCCTGAAAGAGGTCAACCACAACAGATTTATTTCTCAATAGATAGCTCTTCCAAGACTCTGCTGCATAAGATTCATATTCATTACTTTAATAATCCTTATCATCTACTATTGGTTTAACTTTCACTCTATTTAAATCCTGATAAAAATAAATTAATATTATAATAATGAAAAGTTGTTAGAACTGATATTCATTGATGGATAAATTATTATTTTTATTGCTGAGTTACATTAAAATCTAAACTTAACTTACCTCGTGAAGCAGATCAAGTAGGAATATTAAAAATTCTTAAGAATCTTGTTAAGATCCATCTCCAAAAATAGGTGAAAATTTTCTTATTGTTTTAAGAAATTGATTAGGAACAATGTATTTATCATTAGAGCACCAAATCATACTAAAATTATAATAATTGATAAAAATTGTTGATTCATATTTATTTTTAATTCTGATAATTATGTATTATTTTACTTTACTAACTCTGCAAATGCCTGCGTTATTCTCCCTTACGAACCAAGAGGGTTATTTTTATTAACTTCATGCAGATGCAGGTCACTTAAGAAATAATCAATTAGCGGTTAGACATTTAACAGGCATTACAAAGCTAAATATTCATAAAAATCAGTTATTTTAAGAAGAAAAAAATAGTCTAAAAATGATTAATTGTAAAAGAATAATACCTGAATTAATGAAGCAAGTATTTCCTAAATTTGATATACCTACCAATCCAGATGGATCTTAATCCATTAACTCATTATATCTCTTCTTCGACTGATGGATGTCATTTGGAATTTGGCAATAATCAATCTAATAAAAATTCAAAAATAATCAACTAAAATTTGATTAGTCTATATTTAAAATCTAAAGAATTAATGATGATAGATTAAAAATTAGTGAATACATTTAGTTTGTTCTCCTTCTTTAAAGGGGATTTAATCGGATCTGATTGCTAGTTTTTCTTCAATGATGATTTTCGCAATGCATCTGTTGCAAAAACTAAATTTAATTGATATTTAAAAAAGAAATCAATGAATATCTAATAATTCCTACTATGGGATAGTATGCATGATAACATCCCTTCTCATTATCAAAAGGAATTAACAAAATGGTACTTTATTAACTTTTTAAACCGCAAATTCCCATATATGTAGTTCTCCCTTCACTTATAAACGTTTAAAATTATTTTTATTATAAATTTTATATCTGCCTATTATGTTATTTCTACTATTCTTTAGAGGTCTGAAAGACTGAACGTAGTTTTCCAGATTCTGTTATTTACGAAATTTTACTTTTAAGTATTATCTGATCCTCTTTTATTGATTTAATAAATTTTTTACCAATAAAATTACAGATGTATTTAGTGGAAAAGCTAAGCTATATTTAATAATAATTGTTAAATAGTTATATCATTGATTTGATATAATCCAACACTTTCCAAAATATGTATCAAATAGAATCAATTAATCAATCAAAAGGCGAACTTGTAAATTCATTATAGTATTAACATATTTTTAAATATTTTCAATTTTAATTGATTGACTATTCCCTACTTAAAAAAGATTTATTACAAACAAGAAAGCAAGCAAGCTAACAAACAAGCAAACAAATAAGAAAGAGATTATAAATATCTTAATTATATTTCTATATAAATTAAATACTTCAAATACACATAAATAAGATTTCCAAATTCTGTCTGATTTAAATCAGCATTTGAATAGTAATTTTATTAAATTCTTATGAGTTTATTTATAAAGTATATAATCCTCTATTGCTATACTAATATTTGTAGCATCAATTTAAAAAAACTTATATGTTCTTTTATTTTTTAATTAAATATGAGATATATTTATAATTTTTTAATCTACTCCTTTGTGATACATTTTTAAAATTATGCCAGTAAAAAGAGTAAAATTTAGATGAAATTATCTCTTAATCTTTATTTATAGAGCTAAGGTAAAAATATAATATTAGTAATTAACTAACTTTATATCATTTGTGTGTTTGTTTTATTAGGAGTTATAACATGTAACTATAGATTTAAATATCATGAATAAAAATATTGTATATTATTAAAGAGAGTATGATTTGGGAGATTATAACTCAAATACTGAATAATCACTTTCAAAAAATGGGATAGTTTTAATTAAACATCATATGACTATTTGAGTGGAGATAATTTGCAAATATAATAAAATTCAAAATGGATGTTTTAAATTTTGGCATATTTTCGGACAAGGAGAAAGTAATTAAGAGTTTTATTTTATATGATATAAAAAGTATAAGATGAAAGTAGAGAAGAATTATATATATCAATAAGCTAAAGTATGTATTTTAGTATAGATTCTATTATGAGGTGATTGAATCTATAGGTGGTTAAATAATAGGAAATAATAATTTCATGCACATTATCAAACAAAGGCAAGTAATATGATCTAGTAATTTAGGTAGGTAAAGAAGGTTTAATAGTTGTTGCTTTGTTTGTGCCTTGGCAATAGAAGAAAAAAAAGAAGAAAGAAAATAAATAAGAAAGGTAAAGATGAGGTGAAGAAATAAAAAAGAAAAGAAATAAATAATATCAATAAGCATTAATAGTGAAATAATATAAAAATTCACTGCTTTTTTTAATAAGCTTAAGCAATAAACAAACAAAAAAAACCAAACAAAAATTAACAAATAAACAAACTAATAATCAAAAAGAATAAAGGTAAGAAACTCGAAGTGAGATAAAAGCAAAAGGAGTTTAATAATTAAAAAGAAAACAAAATAATTAGAAGATAATCAAAAATAAGAGGAAAAGAAGAGAAAATAATATGAGTAATTAAGATAAATAGTAATAATAATAGTAATAATAGCAATAGCCTAGTCAGAAGGTTGTTAATGATAATGAGCCATTAATCATTGAAGAAAAAGTTCAAATAGTCAATGGTGAGCACATAATTAAGAAATATCAAAGAGGAAATCTTCTCGGTAAGGGTGGTTTCGCTAAGTGTTATTAGGTAACAAATTTAGAAAATAAGAAGGTGATGGCAGCAAAGATCATCCCTAAAAGTACTTTAGTCAAGAACCGTGCGCGTTAAAAATTGATTTCTGAAATTAAGATCCACAAGAGTTTACATCATAATAATATCGTAAAGTTCGAGCACGTATTTGAAGATCACGATAACGTTTATATTTTGTTGGAGTTATGCCCTCATTAAACACTAAATGAGCTTATTAAGCGCCGTAAGCGTATAACAGAATTAGAAACTCTTTGCTATACAGTTCAAATCGTTTAGGCACTAAAATATCTTCACTAAAACCGTGTTATTCACAGAGATCTTAAATTAGGTAATCTATTTGTTGGTGATAAGATGGAAATTAAGCTTGGTGATTTTGGTTTAGCTACTAAGCTCGAATTCGACGGAGAAAAAAAACGTACTATATGCGGTACCCCTAATTATATAGCTCCTGAAATCTTAGATGGTCGTGTTGGTCACTCTTATGAAGTTGATGTTTGGTCATTAGGTGTTATTCTTTACACTCTTCTTATTGGAAAAGTAAAGCTTTTATAGAAATTCATTTTTCATCAAATTCTATTACCAAAACATATTATTTACTATTGTTTTCATTTCACTCATGCTTTGCTAAACTCCTAAAAAAAATTATCAATCTAATGAATTAGCAATCAAAAATGTTTAATTCTTCGTTTTAGAATACAATTTAATGCTAAAAGAAATAAATAAGAATGTCTGCATCAATAAATCATATTTTACGATAAAAAATCCAACCATTTTTACAAATTAGGATAAATACCATAAGTCCTTAATAATAAAAATGTTTTTTTTGTCATGAAAGACTGAATTATATTTAAATAAATGAATAAGTTATAGCAATTAAGTTAAAAAATGCTATGATTGATGAGCAATAGAGGACCAGATAAAGTTTTTAAAAATAAAATGCAGTTGAATGATTTTAATAATGTCTCTCTCTTGGGTACTATTTTCTAGTTTAATTTTTTTGTTGCAACCTCGGGGATCGATACAGAAATCAAATTAGAACAAATAAGCCTGCATACATGCACATTCATTCATATATTTAATAACTAACTCTCTCACTCTCTTTCACTATTGATCACTCATTTAATTTTTAAACTTTCATCAAATCATACAAACAACTGAGAGAAAAAATTTTATTAACCTTTACCATACAAAATAAATAATACACTTTTCTACTCTTCCATTTATAAATAATTTTAATAAAGAAATGTGAAATTTGGAGGATATATTTAAAAATAATAGGAATTTCATTAAAATCAATCTCTTCAAATATATCAAAAAATCATTTGGTACTTCGATCAATCTGATAAATAACTATTTAGTTTATATAGAAAAATTTATTTTTAATAAACTTTTATTAGACAATGGGATATAAGAAAGAATTTTTATCACATTTATGCTGATACGCAATCAATTAAATAGTAGCTTTTCAGATAAGGAAATTGATGTAAGATTAAAAAAATCACAGAAATCTTTCATAGAAATTAAAAATACTTTATTTCTATTTTTCCAATTACTGCAGTCAATAATTTTGATAACCTTTAAAAAAATAATATTCAGAAACTAAAAAAGGAGTTATTTAAAGCAAAAAGTAATTTAACTTCTATCCAACCAGTCATAATATTATATTTTTTACAACCAAAATTCAAAGAAAATAGAAAAGCAAAAATCCGAGAAATTTATTTTTTTAGTGGTGAAATTCAAAATTTAGATTATTTTTATTTCATTCTTAATTTTTGAATAAGCTCATTATTCTCACCAATAATCGCATTATCATCTTTTTGAAAAATAAAAAAATTCCCCGAGCAGAAGAATTATCATAAATTAATTAAACTATCAGACTTTTAAAATGAAGAGAGAGAGTTCCTTTTAAGTTCTTTATTTAATACTTAAAAATCCAAATAAAGCTAATAATAAATAAATATAGATTGAGGAATAGAATAGAAAATATAAGAAAATACACTTTCATCATTTCTATAATATTCTATATTTTAATATAAATAGCCTCCCTTTGAAACTCAAGATGTCAAAACTACCTACAGAAGAATTAAATCTAATTAATACTCATTCCCTGATCATGCTCCCATTCCAGATTCAGCAAAAGCTCTTATTTAATTAATTTTGTAATAAGACCCTGCTAAAAGACCTACTTTAGACGAAATCCTTGCCCATCCTTTTATTAATAACGGTGGTACTATCCCTAAACTTCTTCCTGTCTCTACTTTAACTACTGCTCCTAACACTAGCTATATTAAGCAATATGCCCCCTCTGCAAGCAACTTAAAAGCTAATTAATAATCTATGTAAATAGGTACTGAAGTTTTCAGCTCAAGAAAGGAAATGACTAAAAGTTAAACTACAACTAATATGATGAAGGGATTGGATGCCAATACTAACAACTAATATTATGAAGATAAAAAGCCTATTACTGGTAATCCTTCTAACTAATTTATGAGTACTGCTAATCTTTAATAAAACAGTAAAAACTTAAATAACCAATATATTCAAAATGGTGATTTCAATAAGTAAATAATTCTTTTATTTAAAGATCTTAATAAATCGTTTAGAAAATTTAAAGATTATTATTAGAACACTTAAATCTTGCCAATAATTCTAAATTAAATTCATATAAAATCATTTATGGCAGAATAAAACATTCAAATTTGATTGTAATTTAACTTTAAAAATATTAATCTTAATAAAATTTTAAATAGGACTGATTAAAGACCCACTACATCAACTGGACAATAATTAGGATAGTAATAGGGATAGTTTAAGTAGTAGCCTTCTAACTAAGATTTAGCTAGAGGTAGTTTATTATAAGGAAATAAGTATTAAAGCGTTTAGAATTTGATGGGTATGAATAAAACTGACGGCTTTTAGGTTCCTCAACAAACCTAAGGAAATGTGAATAATCCTCAAGATGAAGTTAGATAAATTGATGGAAGTAAGAATAATCTTTGGGTTATTTAATATGTAGATTATAGCTCTAAGTATGGTTTAGGTTATTTGCTTTCTAATGGATCTGCAGGTGTAGTATTTAATGACACAACTAAGATAATTTTGGATCCTAAAGCTGAATACTTTGAATATATTTATAGAAAAGAATAAGATGAACTTACAGAAAAGCATACTTTGTCTGAATATCCTTAAGATTTACAAAAGAAGGTTACTCTCCTTCAACATTTCCGTCATTACTTGATGACTGAAGTTAATAAAAGGATTTGCGCAGAAAATGGAACAAATAATTTTTATAATGATGGACAATATGCTAACTAACCCGATTAACCCCTTCCTTATCTTAAAAAATGGATGCAAACCAGACATGCCATTATGTTCCGTTTATCAAATAAAATTGTTCAAGTGTAATTCTCAGATAAAACTGAAATTCTCTTAAACAGTATTGATAAGATTGTCTCATTCATGAATAAAAAGGGAGAACGTTTCCATTATCCTTTAGCAGAAGCTATGAACTCTTCAAATACTGATATGACCAAGCGTTTAAAATATACTAAAGAAATTCTCACTCATTTACTTAAGAACAATAATACAAGATAGAATCCTAACGGAGAAGCTCCTGGTGCTAACCCAGCCAACAATATAAACCCCAGCGATGACTTACCTCCTACAGATGGTAACTTTAATAAATATGGAATGACTGCTACCATGGAAAACGAATATCCTAGAAATAATAGTGGAATGCCTGCAATGCCAGATCCTTTCTCCTAAAAATAACTTAAAGGAATGATTTCTTAAAAGAGTTTAACAGAAAAAGATTAATTCAATATGATTGCTTAAAACACAGGAGGTAAAACACCTTCTCAATAAAAGACGGGAAATAACTTTGGAAACTATCCTACTCAAAACCAATTTGCTGATAAAAACTAAAAGAGATGATGAACTCAAAAAATAAAATTAACATTATTTTACACCAAAATTACACCCATTTTATTATAATTCTTATAAAACCTCCTATATACTTACATTCAATATACTATGTTTTCCTATCTATCTGTTACTAAAAGATTGGTCTTATTGCTTCTTTGTTGACTACTTATTGATTGATTATATTTATTTCATTTGTTTCTTCAATTTTATTTCTGTTAACTACATTCATAAAACCATTTTTCATTATTTTCTTTCTAAATTATAATGAAAATATTCATATTTAAATTAATTAATATCTTATATTATTGAATTAAATGAGTTATACAACATAATGGAGAATCCACTAAATTTTAAAGCAAAGAATTGATGTATTTAATTTAAAAAAATCTATAAATTTAAATTCGGAAATAGATAAATAAATAAAAAGATTTAAAAGTTAGATATAAAAATTTAGATTTTATATAAAGACAATAATTTATATACATAAATATATTATTATTTTTTATTTAATTGACAGTAAAATCATTTCTTTTTCTCTTTTTTCTCCTTTCCAAGCTCATCTACACCTTCAATTAAGCTATTTAGTTCCTTAACTAATACTTTTTACTAATAGATAAATAATTAAACTTTAAAAAAATTATTTAAATTAATTATCTTACTTTTTTCTCAATATGCTAGAGTTAACTGATATCTACTTCTTCATCATCAGAATCTCCCTCAGCAATTTCTCTAGCCATTTTGAAAGGCATCCTATTTTAAGTAAAGTTATACATAAAATTATGAAATTTGTTAGTTAAATTTATTTTACCAAGATGTATCATTTTATTTTAAGAGGTCATCCACATAACTTTCTATACCTGTATATTCGTTTCTTTCCTTCCATTCAAGATATGAAATAAAATGAATGTAATTCCACATATAATGATTGAATTTTATATGTTTTATAAATCCTTTTCCTGAATCAGATTTTCTATCAAAAGTAGTTCTATTAATAATTAAAATTATAATTTAATAAATAAGAAATCATTTTTATATAATAATATTACTTTTCTATTCCACACACAAAGCAATAATTTAACATATCTTGATTTTATTCATTAGATTGCTCTCTTAATAAACCAAAAGTATCAATAATAATACCAACGACAATATTAATCATAATATTAAGCATAACATACTAAAATAGTTAATCAAATATGAATCTTGACATACTATACTTAGCTGTATTGTTGCTTACAGCTACTTGAAGTTTGTTACCAGCTAAGAAACCACCAACACCACCATTAGGCTATATTTAAGTAAACAAATTAAGTAATTGTAAAAGTAAAATAAATTTAAATACCTTAAATGTTTAATCAAAGGTTGTTAAAAAGCAATATAATAATGATTAGCATCTTTCATCATAATCTTCATAGTACATAGAATATCCCCAGACAGAGAAAGCATATTAGAGCACAATGAAAAGAAGGAATGTTAACAATAACTATCTTCTAGGTAAATAAATTGACATAACTACATTTTTGAGAGTAGGGTAACGCATTAAAATAGCAGAGAGATGAAATGTGAAAAAGAAGGGATGTACTACTGTTCCGATTACAGCTAAAGCACCATAGGCTATATAATAAAGGACCTACACATCCTGCAAAAACGTTAATAGTATCTGTATAAACTTTACTATAAGCACATATATCTTCCTCAATATACTTTTATAATCTTTTAATTACATTCCACTTTTCATAATCTTATTTTTTTATAAGAAAAAAATATAAAATTTAATTATTCTATCCTATAAAATTTTGGTTACCTTTTGGAAGATTAGAGGAACTTTTTTAAATAAGAAGAATAGTAATACGAAATTACTACATACAATCATAACTATTCCTAGCACTCTAAAGATTCTCTTTGTATCATCGAGTGTATAATTAGGATTATCAAATAAATTATAATCTTATATACGTACATCCCAAGTAACTCCATGCTTAGTCTAGAAGGAGAATAAAATAAATAAATTTAAAACTAAACTTATAAAGAAAGACAAATCTTTCCAAAGTTTAACATAATTAGCAAATAAGGCAAGGAATTTATTTGAAGAGAATAATATTTATAGCTTATATTCGTGCTTACAAATCTCTACAATATCATCAGCTTTTTTAAGAAGTTCTGATTACTATTTATTACAAAGTATAGATTAATTTTCAAATTATTTTTAAATTTAATAATTCTTTACTTTTGTTTTAGTATTAGATCTATCACATGTTTCATGGAATTGTGTCTTGATTTCTTTCGGCAAGCAGTTAGTAGCAGGTAAACGAATGAAGTAAACTAATTCTAACATTTGGTTTCTAACTACATCTATGTGAGAAGAATTACTTGCAAAGAAATTCATTGCATGTTTTAAAATTTTAATTCTAGCTGCTTATTTAGCTGGATCTTTTTTTTCGTCATTTCCTGAGACCTTCATCTAACTCTTAACGGCTTCCACTGTTTTTTATTTAACCGTATCAATATATTTATAAACAGATTCTATTAATGATCTTGCAAATGAAATTAATTGCCCGACTAAATTATCTCCTGTAAGCAAAACTTCTAAATCACCCTTTTCATTATTCATTATTTTCTTTTCATAGTTTTTAAATATCTTCACCATTTCACCTCCAATCTTTGAATCTGATTCAATCTAGATTTGTTAATTAAAATTATTTGAATATATTTTAAATCCAAAATAAACATTAGGAATGTTTAGGAAAGTAAACAATAAAATACATAATAGGATAAAAGGAAGTATATTTAGAATCCATTTTAGAGAATACATTCTAAATATAGATCGATATCTTTATTATCTTTATGAAGTTTCTTGAAGAAATTAAGGTCACTTTCTTTACGAGGGTCTTACTCCATATGTGAAAGTGAAGAACGATTGAATTTATTATCATATATTTCATTAAATCTCTTATATATTTTTATAAGATGTCTTTGAAGAACGTAGAGGGGTAGATTTCTCATAATTCTTTTAATAATATCACAATTATTTTTAACTTCTCTACTTTCGAGTAAACTCAATACTAAAATTAAGACTTTATTCTATAACCTGCCTTTCATCCACTCTGTTAAAGGCTCATCTTTAGATTTTCTATACTATTCTATTAAATTCATCTATTTCCACTCAACTTATTTATAATCTTTCTTCTTTCGCTCTCTCCTCTTTTATTTTACTTCTTCTGGAACTGGTTTCTTAGAGAATAAATCACTAGCAATATCGAAAAATTTACTATCAGACACAGCCTCTTAATTATCCTTACAAGGTCCTTAAACGAATTCACTTAATGTATCTAAACAGAATATCATATTATCATACATTTTCTAATTTAAAGAAAAGTTTAATTTTAAAATATTAATGTAAAATAAAAATACTTGAGTGCAATCACCATAATAGTAAGCTTTCAATAGATCTGCAACAGCTTAAACCATGTCATAATTATTACGAGAGTTTTCTTGCTTTCTGAGATAATTCTAGAGATTTATGTAATGCCCTTCTACACATAACTATAAGAAGCGTAGAACCATTTCTAAGAGTTGAATCATTATTTGATTTTCATCCTCAGCTTCAACAAAATCTATAAAATTAAATTTCGCTCAGAGTTGTTTATCAAAAATATAAATTTTATTATTACCTGATTAATTCTTGTTAGATTTCTGTTCAATAAATCTGATTTACTTTCTTATAATAGAGTTGAAACGACTGAAAATAACTTCTGATTTTTGATACCCCATAAAGAAGTTGAAAATAGTATTTTGAATTTAATTATTGCCTCCTTCCAATAAAGAATTAGCAAAGGATAAGTAATTGATAATTAATTCGCTATCTAAGAAGGGATTGTTTTGAGATAATACCATTAAAATCATCTTCATAGCACCTAATTAATCAAACATATTTTAAATCTTTTCTCTCTTTTCATTTTCTTTTTCTTCATCGATTTCATCTTCTTTTCTATCTTTAATTCCTTTAGACTAAATTACTTCTTTTAAAACCTTTTAAAGAAAATATTAGATTTACTTAGCTTAATTTGGGAAGAGAATAATTTAAATTCTTACGGATATTAAAGAAATAATTGTATCCTTATTGTTAGGATCTTCAGGAGCATAAAGAAGGAATTTAATAAATTTCTTAATAAGTTTGAACATGTCAGGTTTTAATGCTAGGTCTTTAGCTAGATCTTATTTGACAATTTATTTAACTCTAACAATTGCTTCTGCTAATGCTATTTTCTCATTTTGTACTTACTGTTAAACAAATTCTTCCTCTTTCAAAACAACTTTGAAAATTGACCAGTTTCTTTCAGCTATAATGTTAAAGATTTCATGAATATTAATATGAGAAATAAATAAAAAATAACTGACCTAATTAATTTGCAGCATTTTATTATTCTGTATACATTTAAGATGTTAACTATATTGTGCTTAACTTAGATTTTATTTTCTGATTATAATCAATTCAATAAAGTTTTAATTTTAATTTAATAGTTAATATTTACTTATTTTAAACTAGCACCACCAAGACTAGGTTTTAGCAATTTTACATCATCGTCATCATTGTTTTCACTAGCTGCTTCATTTCTTTCTATGTTTCGCTAACTAGTATCAGCAGCATTTTAACTGTTCTTGGGATTTAAATTAATGGTATTTTTAAAGAAAACACCTTTAGGCTCATTCTTTATTGGGCTAATATTCTTTAACTGATATAACTGTGAAGATCTGAGATTAAATTTTTAATTAAATAAATATATCAGAAATAATTTTAATTTTAAATTACGGATTTTTATTGAGAGTTAATGCACCTAATTCACCAAATTTAATTTTGGTTTCTAAACCTTTAATTGATTTAATAACTAGTGTGACTCTATCTTTTTATACCTATTAATTATTTGTTATTAGATGAAAAATAATATCATTTAATTATTTAATTACTTATGTTAGATATGGTGAGAAAATTGGAAGCTTAAGTAATATCTTATCAATAATGAATTCTAAAGATTTATCATCTCTACGTTCTTCATCTTCTTAGATGTGCTAATTATGAGGTCCTCTTTAAACAAACTTCTTGTTGTAGTCAAAAAGGAAAGGAATTAAATAATCAAATATGTATTCTACATATTTTTCTGAAAAAGAACCCTCCTTTACACAATTTATCTTTAATCCTTCCTTATCGAAGAAGAGTGCAATTTCTTTCTATTACGTGATCATTTCCGAAACAGAGGAAATAACAGTTTCTGATTGAATATGCACTTTTCTCATAAAGTTTAATAAATGAGGTTTCAAAAGATTCATACCCTATTTTTAATTTTTAAAATAAATAATAAGTAAATAAATACACAATAGATAGATAGATTTACTTCTTTGAACTTCTATTACTATAAAAGGAATTCCTTATCTTATTATTGGTTTGAAGAAAGATATCTCTTCTTTTTCTCTTCAGTTTATTTTTTCCTTTCAATTTCTATTTTATCTGTTAAAGCTTCTTAAAATAATCCTTACTTTCCCTCTGTATCTTTAATTTATTAAGGTTCTTCCTATTTATTTTAATATAAATAAATCAAAATAAAATCTAGATATTTATCTCATACTGGCTTTTAGTTGATTTCGTTAGAGAATTTAGACCACTCTGCATAAGAATCTTCCATTCCTAACATCTATAATAAGTCATAAACTTTGAAAACACGCTTAAGTCTGGTAATTAATATATTGAATTTGGATTCTTAAATGATAATATCTGATTTGGAGTTTTATCTTAATTTTTCTATGTAATCATTCATTTTTTGTTATTTTTTTTCCTTCCTAGAGAGTTTTTAACCATCTTATTCTTCATCTTCTTCTCTTTCATCTATGTCATCATCTCTATCATCAATTTCTTCATCTCCACTATTATCATATTCTCCATCATCTTTAAAGTCTTATAAAACAATATCGTTATCCTCAACTTTAAATGTTTTATTCCTTCTCATCTTCTATGGACTAGCTTAAGGTGCTCCAGTATCATTTTAAGTTTCTAATCTATTTATTTCCTCAGGATTTAAATGATCAGTTGATGAAATATAGCTTGTTTATATAAGAAGATTTAAAATCTTAATGTGAAACAAGAAAGGCTCATCACGGAAAGTATCTCTATAATCAACATCTTTTAATTTCTCATCCAATCTCTACTTTTCCAAAGATTTACAAACATCTTCAAGATAAAATTAAAATTGTTTAGGATTTGATCCATTTGCATATAATAGATTATATTCCCTTTCTCCAATAGCCCTAAATAGTAAAAATATTATTAATATAAATATTCTTTGCTTTATCTAAATGCTTTTAAGATTAATAATCCTATTATTTATTCAAAATTAATTTACTTTTAAGGTAAGAAGGTATTTAATATCATTAATTAGTTATCAAAGATATATTTCGATTTCATTTTAAGAATGGTTTCAAATATATCGAGGAAATGAATTTATCTTCCTTCAGTTTCTATAAGTTCAAGGAACATTTCTATTAAGGACTTATCAACATTGTTGAGCAAATCAAGATTATTTTTATAAATTGAGCAAATTAGCTTAGTTTATCCTAAATCATATTTTAAATATTAGCAGATAATGGGGAGGTATTCTTATATGATAATTTAATTTTCTCTAGAATCCTAAGTGAAATAAATGAGGAATTCATAAACTAACTCAAAAAGCTTAATTAAGTAAGGTTTTTTATTAGTCGGATATGTTTCTTATAAAATGTAAGTATCAAAGTGGTGCATTCCTTCTTTGAGAAGCTGTAATATAGGCTCATAGATCTTGAGATACTAATATATTTTTTATTTTTCTTTATCTACTTTTTATTAATCTCTTCTCTTAGATTATTCTAGGAGAATAATTTCTCCTTCTGTAGTTGAGTAGCATTTGAAGAAACCATTATTTAAATTTTCTAATAGTCTTATCAAGAATGAAATAGAATGTCCTTCATATTTATTTGAAGCAAAAGTAGTAAACCATACTTCGCATTACTCAACGTACTTATTTAGTCTTGCATACATATCTTCCAAAGATTAGAATAAATCGTAAGTTTGTTTATCAAAAATAATCTATTTTATTTTAAAAGAATTATAGAATTAAAGAATCAAAATAAGTAAGATGGATTGATTTACTTGCAATTTTTCTATGTTTTCTAATAAATCATATCTCTAATTGTACATACGAATCAAAATCTTCAAAAGTCTTTTTTCAAGATTTTCATCATAAATAATTAAAAAGCTTGACAATAATGAAGGAAGACATGTGGCAATCGGATTTTCATATTCATCTTTCTTATTTTCGCTATTCTCAATTGCCGCAGAGAGAAGATTGTTAAAATCTTGATAGTGAATATATTCCTCTTTAATATTTATGTAAATAAAATTAATAAAAGATATTAATAATAAATTTACTTTTAATGTAGCTATGGAATTTCTCCTTTGGAGGTTCTTTGTTTTTGTTTTTGTTAAGACTTAAATTTAAATTTAAATTAAGTTTGAAAGATTCTTCTTCTTTAGGCTAAAATACTTTGTCAACACTTTCAATACCAGTCAAAGGAATATTAGGAATAAACCCTTTGAGATGATCTTTAACTATTCCAAGAATCATCTTCTTTGCTTTGGTTGGATCTAGTTCTTTGGCAGCATGAGAAATATGATCTTTGAAGAATTTAAGGACATTTGTCATCAGATAATTATGTCTTAAATCCATGAAATGTTCAAGGATGTCTAACACTTTTAATTTAACTTTAATTTCAGTTTAATAGTTTAATGAATCTGAGAAATTCATTTCTTCAAGCTAACTATGCAATTTAATTTATCCCCTCATTATATAATTATCATAAAGCCTGCTCTATTCTAGAGGATTAACTAATTCCTAACTATCTAATTCATAGTCTATTTCGTCATTTCCTTCTTCTTATTCCCCTCCTACCACAGCTTTATTTAGTTATTTTCCTAAATTCTTCATTGCTGAAAAGCCTTAGCTAAACTTTAATAAATCAGTAGTTTTATTCTTTTTATCCTCCTTTCTTTTATCGTTTTATTCTTACAAGGTAAAAGCACAAGCAGTAAAGTATTCCAAATTTTTTAAATCATAAATCAATATCTTTTGTTATTAAATAGATTTAAATAATATATTTTAATAAATTAAGTATTTACATTTTATAAAAATGGCATCAAATCTTTATATGTATCTGTCTTCGATAGAGATCCATATAAGTTAAGTTCGATCAATAAGTAAAGAAGCTCCATGCTATTAAGGAGAAGAGGATCTTATAAAATTGATTGGCCCCTTTTCTTCACTTTAAATTCCAAATCTCTTGTTGTTTTATCTTTTTATTTTTTATATATTTATGATAGCTCTTGAATTTGATTTGAAACACTTCTGAGGTAATTTTACAATCCATTTAATAAACTCTTATACATAGCAATTTCATTTTCTTAATTCTTTTCTTCATCAAATACCTTTTCATCTATCTCTTCACCTACTAATTCAAAGAGTCTGCAATAGTTAGGAATAGATTTTCTTTGTAAAGGTTCATGATCAATATACAAACTCATTGCGAGCTAACAGAAGCAAGATCTTAAAATTGGAAAATCTTTTAAATCTCCTTAACTCCATATATTTTGCAATAAATAATAATTTGAAAAGTGAGCAATCAATTCTTTTCTCCATAAGAAATTTCTTCCATACGATAACTCAGAATAAAACCTTAACTACTCACTAACATCATATTCAAATTGTTTTGGCTATAATATAATAATAAATTATTTAAAAAACAAACATTAAATAAAACATAAAATGAATAATTCATCTCTACAATCATAACACGAAGAGTTTAATAAAGGTTATAAATGATTAAAATAAAAAATAAAATTAAATTTACATCTTTTCCAAGTTCTGGTAATTTAATAGACCCAGATTTAAAGTATTGATCGTAACGAATAGCATTTCTTTTTTGAGAGTATTTTTTGTATATTTTAAAGATATTTTCTTAGTTTAATGAAATTCCTTTATTTTATATTCTGCAAATTGATCTCAAGAATTTTAAATAATTGGACTTGAGTTTGGAATTCTCATCCCATATTAAGTTCATAAAGAATACTATCAAATTAATAGGCTTAGTAGTTATTTTCTCATGCTATCTAAATGGGATTCTGCTATCATCTTCTTTCTTTTCAATTTAAGCATTATTTTCTTGATCATACAGATTAATTAAAATTTTAACTTATCTACTTTATACTACCTCAATTTCTTCCCTTCTTTCATAATCGAAATCTATTTTCAAATTCTCTGATAAAGCCATAAGTATTTTTTCGTTATTAGATATTAAATTTATCAAGCAATCAATAGCCTCGGGAATATACTTACAATGGATTTAAAAGAAAGGTATAAGTTTGAAAGTATACTCTTCATTGATTGGGTTACCCTTACAAAGAGTAGCCAATAAAAGATAGATATCTTTTGCCATATCAACCTATTTATTTTAAATAAATTAAATAAAATGACTATTAGGAATAAAAATGTACCTTTTCTTTCAAATAAAATGCATGGTCTTTTTTAGAAGAAAGCTTAGAAGTTTTAGTGGCCTTAGATTTTTTCTTTTTCTTTTTTAATTTCATTCCCATTAAAAGATTTCCTCCTTCTTCTTCACTTTCACTACTATCATCTGCATCCTCTTCTTCTTCTTGTTCTTTCTTTTCTTTATCCATTATTTATTTATATTCTATCCAAATCTCTAATTCATGTTTAGGCAGTAAATCTTCTAAAATTTTTACCTTTATTTTTAAATTAATTTTTGTAAAATAAGGACAACAACAATTAAATTATTACCAAGAAATCAATATAATATTGTTCACGGAGAAGTTTTTGACGGTGAACATTAGGTGTACCAAATTTCTGTTCTTATTGATAATTCAATAACTTATTACTACAGAAATTATTTAAATTATTGATGCACTCTCTAGAAATTTTTATTTTTGATTTAGCTTATTTAATCGCAATTTCATCTCCTTATTCACATTATTCATTTAGTTTTTTTTAATTAAGGAGGAATTTAAGTAGTACGTTAGAACAACTAATGACAAACTTAGCTTCCCAAACTTCATTAGAACTTACAGAAAAAACTTTAAAGACTTAATTTTCAGCTTAATCATTCTTAAGGGTGGCTCTTAAAGGTGAAAATGCAGAAGTAGATTCGTTTTAATCGAATGCAGAGAGTTAATTCAAGTTTTAAAAGTTCTTAATTTGTGAAGTAATGTCTGCATTTTCCTATTAATTAGAATTGAGAAGATTAACAACATCAATCCATTATTTACTTTCAATATTTCTTATAAATATGAAATTTCCTGGCTCAACATATTATTCAAATATACTAGGAGAAGTACCCAAAGCGAAGAATTAAAAGAGAGTTAATGGATCATTAGTATTCATTGTTAATGAAAGTTTCCATTTTTTATTCATCTTTCTCTTTTAGTTCAGCAATTCCGATTCTTTATCAAGTTTCTTTTTCTTTCTTCTTTTTTTATTTACTTATTAGTAACCTTCTCTCCCTGAATCTTCTCCAGATGAATATCCCTCTTCTTGGTCATCTTCATTTTCTTAGTTTTCTATTATAACATCCTTTAATTCTTCTTAATCTTCTTCCTCTTCATCTTCTTCAGATTTTTCTGATATATCATCATAACGTGATTTGTTAATCTGCTTTGTATTTTTTGATGTTTTATTCTTTAACTACTCTTCTTTCTCCTTTTCTAATTATTTTAACTTTTAATCCATCATAATTGCATTTTCATCTACTACAGTTAGGTAGTAGCCTGTTGGCATATGCTTCAAACGATATCCTACCCCATATTCTACATGTCCTCCCTTTTTAAAATCTACATTTTCAATAATCCACAAACCGAATGTGTTTCCTGAATAATCTTCAAACGAAAGACTCTCTTTTGTTTATGCCACAAATATATCCAAATTTTCTTGTGAAATCCATTACTTTACATTATTAATTAATTTCATAAAATAATTAATTATTTCCATCTAAATAAAATATTACCTCTATGTTTAATGATGTAAACGTATATCTAGTAGTACCTCTTTCTTTACGAATTACAGATAAGGCAGAATTAGCTTCTGAATGATGTAACCAAATTGCATCACCACAGTTTAAGTATTTACTTTTAGCTTCTTTTATTTCCTAGTAAATTTAGAATTTCAAAGGAGTAGCTTACTCTAAGCAACCATTGATTTCTCTTTTTTAAATTTTAATAGACTATAATTATAAGTTCTCAGTTTTTTCATGTATTTTAGATTGCTTAGATTCATTTACTTTTGCTTAATCACCTTGTTTAGACATAATCTAAGAAGAATTCTAAAATGTTTAATGCACTAGTTATTTCTACAATAAATTTCTTCTTTTCATTTCTTAAAGTTCAATAGAACAATGGAGATGAATAGTTTTATTATTAAAAGGAAGAGCTCTAATGATCCAAATGCAATCGCCTTCACTAATTACCTATCAAATAAATAGAAATAATAAACCATAAATTCGTTTTCAATCAAGACATTCCAAAATAATTTTTATTATATAAAATTTAATCTAGTTTTAATTTAATTCTATATATTTATTTTCAACTGAAGGTAGAGTATCGAACTTAATAATCTAATAGCTCCTACCTTATAGAAAAAATGGTGGCTTAATAAATTGTATTGATATTATCACAATTAGCAAATTCAAAATATTTCATATTGTATGTCTATTTAATATTCAATCCATCAAATTACCTATGAGTTATCCTTTTAATACTTAAAAGCAGGCACTATTTTAAAAAGAGTAGAATCAGAACAAAACTCCTCCAAACTTATTTCATAATTTTCCTTTTCGTGCTTACTTTCAACAAAATTGCAAGATAAAAACTTGGATGAGTTTAAATGTAATAGTTAGAAAGGTGAATTGTAATTAACTGGCAAGTTTTTATTATTTTCGAATGTGTCAACATTGTATTTATATTCATTTTACAATGTAATCTAATACTTTGATATCCTTTTTAAAAATTGATCTTTATCATCCTCTTCTTCATTAAACTAACCCTAAGCTGTTGCTTTTCCTTTTTCTTCTTTTTCTCCTTTCTTCCCTTTATCCTTATCATCTCCTAAAATTCTAAGCATATCTAACTTCTCTTTTGTAAGCTCGTTTTGATCATCTTCTTTTAGCTTTTACTTTTTATATAAATCTATCTCCTTTATGATTTTACTTTTTTGAGTATTAACCACCTTAGGATAGATTTAGAAAAGAGAGTTGGAGAAATCATCTTTATTTATCTTTTTGTCATCCTTACTTCTCTTAATTGCTAAATACTTTTTATCATAACTTTTCATCTAAACGTGCTTTTTAACATGTCCGTCAGCGCTAATAAACCCATTTTCATCATCGAAATAATGGAGCATGATGATTTAACCATATCTTAAGATCTTCTGGTCTTCTTATTCGGTCATGAAAATTTCTTAAATATGAATATTCGATCTATACTACTATTCAGTGTTGTATTGGTGTGATTAATCTATTATAAAGAGTTTCCTATTTCCTAATTAATCTATGCGTAATTGTCTTCTTTATTTTGAAAACGCTCAATATATATGAGTATAAATAGTAAGAAATATTTGAAACCTTCTGATTATTAATTTTTTTTAAAACCAAATGATAAATTAACATATATTAAATGCTTTGTTAGAGTTGACTTGAATAACTTATTATAATCCTAATTAATTAAAAAATAGGCCATATCTTTTTGATAGCTACAAACGTACTTAATTGTCATATAAAAGCATATTATTATCAATTCCCTACCACCTCTGAATTTTGAATTTGTATTTAAGTGAATAGCACAAATTAATTGAAGACTATAAACTAATTATCTATAATGATTATTAAAGTTTCTTTGAATTCTTGAAGAATTTATGGAATACAAATACAAATTGATATTTTCTCATTAAATTGATAAAATATTTACATAATAATACCATTTTTAAATTAAAATTTAGCATTTATAATTTCCTTCTATTTATTTTATTAAATTTTCAATAACCTATTTAATTGGT
Organism: Tetrahymena borealis; assembly: GCA_000260095.1. Lineage (NCBI taxonomy): Eukaryota > Ciliophora > Oligohymenophorea > Hymenostomatida > Tetrahymenidae > Tetrahymena > Tetrahymena borealis. Next base: position 609,748 of record JH651264.1, on the reverse strand, counting down.
TTTTCATTAATTTTATTAACTCTCTGCTTCCTATCTAAGCTTCTTTTCCAAAGCCCTTTGCTTAGCCTTTTGTAAAATCTTTGTAAGATTCTATCCATCCTCTTCTCCAGGGAAAATATAATCATAATATTCTTCTTCTCCTATTAATATTATTATATAAAAATTAATATCAGTTACACTTTTCTAAAAAACTTAAATTTATAATTAATAGAATTATTTACCTGCTTCTTCTTAAATATCTCCTTCTGCTATAACAATCTTTCTCTTTCTCTTTACTTTATTTGGTTATTTCCCATTAATCTAGGCAATAAACTATTCTTCTCCAAATTAATATTCAGTTCTCTTCCAACTTTCTAAAATCATAGCTCTTTCCTAATAAATTTAAAAATATTTTTATTTTATTACTACTTATGATTAAATTAATCAATACTTCTTTCAATTTCTCTGCTTTGAAATGTTCTTCAGCTCTAGAATAAACAGCTCTGCACTTCTCTCTATCATCAATCTTTGCTTCAAATGCTGCATAACTAAGCCAAATCTATCAAAAATATACAAAAGAAAGATTGAAAATAAATTATTTAATTTAAAATAATGTATTTACTTTAACATTTTTAGATCTGCTTAATAGCTCTTCAAATAAATTACGGACATTATCATATTCTTCTAAATCAATCTCATTATCGATATAAGCCTTCCAAACTTTTTCAGGCATATTCATAGTTGGACGGTTAATAGCCATTTCAAAAATAGCTCTGTATCTTTCAATTTCAGGTAAACTCTTTTCTAATTAAGCCCATTAGATGAAAGGATCAGGGTTATCAGGGAATTCCTCAATGTATTTTTCATATATTTTTCTAACTCTATCTATATTAGCAAGCTTATATTCAATATCTATGTATTCTTTAAAAAGTTTATCATTGGGACACTTACCTATAGCTGTGCCAAATATTTTTCTAGCCTTTATTTAATATTACAAAATAATTTAGCAAATTAAAATCTATGAAAATTGAAATTACGGCATCTAAATTATCATGTCTGATTTGGAAATGAGCAAACATAACCCATAGCTTAGAGAATGTAAATTTATTATGAGGAACTAACTTGAGGGCTCTTTCATATACTTCCTTTGATTTAATTGAGTCCCCAGCCTCAAGCTCTTCAAAAGTAGCATAATCATACCATAAATAAATATATCTTCTCCAAAGTCTTTTTTCTTATGCAAGAGGAACATTTTTGATAGCATGTTCAAAAGTATCTCTTGTTCTAGTAATATTTCCAGTAGAAATTTCTAAATTAACTAGATCAAACCAAGCATCATAATTCATCTTGTTATCAGCAATTAGCATCTAACATATTTTTTTATATAAATTTAAAATAATTTTGTTATAAAAAATATACCTTGTAGTGAAGACGTCTTTCATTAAAAATAAGTTCATCTATATCATCTTTAGTACCATGTTACTTTTCGAAGCTTAAATATTCTTCATAAAGCTTTTTTGATTTATCCTTAGGAATATTTTCAAGTCCAAATTTAAAAATATCTCTAGCTCTATCATACTCCTAATTACGAATTTCAAATTTAGCAAAATTGATAAAGTATTCTTCTTTCAAAGCTTCTTAACCAAGTTCTTCCATAGTTTTTTCTAATAACTCTCTAGCTTCCTTCTTAAAACCAAGTTTAACTTCAAATTTTACTACCTTTAAATAGGTTTTTAATCTAGGAAAAGCATCCATATAGCTGTTATATATTATAAAAAAGATATTTTATTTAAAAATAAAATTAAGATATCTATTTTATTGTAATTATCAAGATTTCTTGATTCAGTTTATTATGCTTCTACAAATAAAAAGATTATTTAAAAATAGAATTAACTTACTTATACATCACTTATCTTGCCTTCTAAACATCACCCAAACGCTGTTCAAAAGCCAAGTAAGCTAACCATGCTTTTTCTTCTGGTCTCCATTCCATCCATCTTTAGAAGATATTTCTAGCTCCTACATAATTTCCAATCATTTCCTAATAACAAATAAATCATAAATTGTAATTCTTGATAAAATTACTAAGTTAATAATTTACCTCCATATATGCATACTTGTACCAAAATTAATCTACTCTTGGTAATAATTCTATTGCTCTTTCGAAAACATTTCTTGCATGGTTAATGAATTTATTTCTCATTTCCATTTCAATATATTTTAACCAAAGAGAAATATTCTTATAATCAACTTCAAGAGCTCTTTCATAAACACTTCTAGCTCTTCTAAATTCTTGTAATCCCTCTTCAAAAATAGCATATCTATTGATAAAATAAAATAAAGAATTAGTTAAAAATTCTAGCTTTCATTCTCAAATATTATTTTAAATGAATGGTGTCTAGAATGAAGAAGCAAATAATTGACTATTCAAACCATATCAAGATAGACCATTCATTTAATGGAGTTAATCTAAGAATTTTCTATTAATCATAATAATTACTTAATCCAATGTCCCATGTGAAAACGCTACTATCTAATTTTATTTTCAAATTCTTTTCTTTTTCTCTATTTGATTTCATTTAAATCATCTTCATCTCTAATTCTATAATCAGGTTCTACAAATGGTTTCTTTCTATCTAAAAATGCCCTTTATAAAAGCTGTTCAGCTGTAATTTAGATGGGATTTGCTGCCTTATTCTTGATTTTAGGCGGCCTCATTGTAATCATGTTATTCTATTTAGTTTCCTCCATTTTATATGATATGAAATATTACTTTTCTTTGATATTTTGATTGATTAAAATATTAGAAATTAAATTATAGTTAAAATCAAATGAATCTCACTAAATTTATTAAAATAAGTAATTGATTGATGAGTATATTTTCAATAATATATAATTAAAATTAAAAATAACATTTTTTAGAAAGATAATTATTTTAAGGAATATCAAAAATTAAATAATAATCATCCACTAATAAAAATATTGGAAATATACTTATCAATCTTTAAACAACATATAATTAACTATATTTTAAAATATCTTTTGCCAATTATTTTTATTCTAAGCAATTAATGTGATTTATTATTAATTTATGCTATATTTAAATTCTACAAATAAATAAATAAAATATCAAAATTCAAAGTAGCCATAATAATTTACTAATAAATAAAAATATTCTAACCTTATTTTATGTATCAGATTTTCTACAGATAAGCAAATAAAATATCAATTAAAACTCAAAAGATTTTATTTTTAAAAATCTAAAGTAGTCCATAATTATTTACTAATAAATAAATGTAATTTTAAGCTAAATTTAAAGCTTTCTGTAAAATTTAATAGCTTTATTCTTTCAAATTTATAAAATCACTAATATTCTAAAAACTAAAAATACTAAATTTTGTGAGATTAAATTGTTTTAAAGGAGGATGATATTTGAGCTTTTTTAAAAATTTAGATTTTATTTAATTTTTTATTTTAGTTTTTTAATCTTATTAAAGAATTTGGACAGTATTATCAATCATAATCTTAAAAAATCTATAAATTAAAATATAAATAATAATTAATTTTTTCTAAAAGTATAAACAAGTTCTTTCAAAAGAAATATAATTTAATAAATTTATATTTTTATCTTAGTTAATAAAATTTAAATAAACTAATTAAATTGTTATTATTTTTTTAAAATTTGAAAAGGAAGAGAAATTAATTAATTTATTGCTCATAAATATTTAATATATTTAGAAATTGTTATAGCAATTTAAGATCATTTTAAAATAGGTAGTTATCAAAAAATTAAATACTTTGTAGTTTATTGTACAATTTTAATTTACTAATCACCATTCATATAGTATGTTTATTAAAATAATCGCTTCATGGAATTTTCAATTAGATTATGTTCCATTCATAGGCAAATAAAGAAAGTAGTTTGCGAACCAACTCAAAAAATGACTAGAAATCAAAAGATTTAAAATTTTCAATGAAATTTATTATAAACTTCCTGAATAAAAAAATAATATCTGGCGCAATTTCAGAGAAAAAAAATAATTGCACATTTGCTGAATTGATTTAAGATTTTTCTTTTTTATTAACAAAGAAAGGATAACAAGCATAGAAGAAATTCTCTTCCAAAATAAAAAGGACTGAAACATAAGACTAGAAAAGAGTAATTGTAACTTTCATAAAATAGGAGTCTATATAAAGTAAAAGAAGTTTAAATCTACAGAAATAATAAAAGAAGTGATCAGCAAGAGTCTTTAAAATAGTATTAGTTCTTAGTTTATATAAATAAATGGATTCTGCAGATCAGCTAAGTGCTGAAGGAATAGATAATGAAAACTACTAGAGCAGTAGTTCGAATTTAAATAATGCACATCACGATATACTTGGTAAAATTAAAAGCAAGAGGAAGCCTATTTTCAAATTGATGAAGCGATCCAATATCAAGTAAGCAGTAGTTAATTCTTATTCTTTTTCTTATTGCTCTTTTCTTTATTTTTGAAATCGGATGGAAGTCTTCTTTCTAAATTTTGTTACTACTTGATTAATTCATAGATCTATTTATTAATTTATATATATCAAAGTATTGATTGCTTAAATTGATTAACAATATTTTAAAATCTATTTATCTATCTCTTTCTATTTTTCATTCAATTTATCATAATTTTTTCATTATCTGAGATATCTCCTGCAATAAATAAATAAATCAATCAATCAACTCAACTAAATTGTTTATTAGTTCAATATAATTAATCAATCTAATTATTAATAATTCGTCTTTTTCATCAAATATTTGAATGAAAGAATTACCTAACCCCTTTTTGATCACAAAGAAGACGGGAATAATTTCAAATAACAATAGATAAAAATTAAGGAAGGATTAGCCTTTTATTGGCTGAGCTTTTGTTTTTCTGCAAAAATTGCGGAGTTTGATTTAATATAAACAAATCCAGATCACAAAAGAGAAATTTTATTTTTATATTATTATTTTCATTATTTTATTATATCTTTCACCAACTTCTCCTTTTGTTTCATTTCCATTCGAATAATTTTCCCCTCAATTTAAGAATTTACTTCTTCTAGTTTTGATTATTATAAATTTATTCTCTTCGTTGAGATATCTCTTGCTCATTTATATGGAGATAAATAAAAGTAGTTTTAAAAACTTTACTAATCTATCAATCAAACAATCAATCAATAAATTTTATTTTCATCACCAAATCACCATATAAGAAATGTATGTTTCAAAATTCTTTTAAAAATATTTATTTCTTCTAAAAATAAATTATAGAAAAAAATGTTCTAGCTATTCTGGTCCAGGTCATAATAGAAGAAATTAGAATGAAAACTTAAATAGTCAATAGCTTAGTCAATTATAGTGCTCAAACTCTATATTAAATCTTCCTCAAAATCTTTCTTTAGAATAGAAAGATTCTTCTATTAATAATAACCCTTCTTAGAATAATTTGGAAGACGATGATTTGTTTTCATTTAATGGCTCCTTTTGTTAATCACCCCCATTTGGGCATATCAAAGAGTGTATTGATGATATGTCACTAAACGAGTAGCTTACTGATATTAAAAATTATAATTCTCCATCTCCTTTGAATGCTTTGAGATTATCTAGTCTAAATTCAAATCCTTTAAACTTGGCAGAAGATTAATAAATAGCTTAGAATTAAAATTCGAGTATTGAATAAAATTATAAGCAATCTTCTAAAAAAGTAGAAAAGTAAAATGCAAGGCTTTCTAATTAAGAAAAGCAAAAGAAAAAATAAACCGTAAGAAATAACCATAAAATAAAAATAAGTGACTAAGAGGAGCAAGAAGATTTACATAATATAGGATTTGAAGATGAACAATCACATTCACCATTTGATACAGAATCACTCTTACACAATACTGAAGAAATAAGGAATTAATATAACGGAAAAGACTTTGAATAAAATCATATTGATGATAAAAGTAATTATAACGGCTAAAATGATTGTAGCAATAATAATTCTGCTAACATCAATAATCTAGATAAGAAACAACTCTAACAGTAATAGTATAGCAGAAGAGAAAAAAGTTTAGAAGAACTTTCAAAGAAATTCTTGACAATATTTTTATAAAAGGAGTAAATGCTAATTAGCTTAGATAAAATAACATAATAGTTAGGTAAATTTAGCATTAAATAAAATAAATTTAGTTATATGATATTTACTACCCTATAATAGATGTTGAAAGGAGAAGAATCTATGATATTATCAATATTCTTGAAAGTCTTAAGTTAGTTACAAGAAGAGGCAAAAACAATTATAAATGGAATGGATTTGAATAGATCTTTGACACGATTCAATTTGTAAGCAATCAATCAATTAATAACTTTTAGTTTTTAGCAAATTTATTTGATACAGCATTGTATTAAATCTTTATTTTATTTGTTTATTATTAAAATAGTTTAATTCTTAAAGCTGTTCTTAAAGTGATAAATAAGATTTTAATATTACAGTAGAATAAAATGAAAAGAAGGAGAAATCATTAGAAATACTGTCAATAGGATTCTTAAAATTATTCTTAAATTATAAATAAACTCTTTCTTTAGAAGAAGCTGCTAGAAAATTATCACCAAATAATAGTGAAAATCAAAAAATAAAAACAAAGGTATACCATAATTTATTCTATCTTTCAATAAAGTAACGAATTTTTAATTTAAATAAAGATAAGAAGGCTATATGATATTGCAAATGTATTTAAATCTCTCGGGCTCATAAAAAAAGTGTAATTAAACGAAACCAAAAAACCAGCATTTTAGTGGGTTGGTTTGTCAGGTTTATAGGATTTTTACAATTCCTCAAAAGATAAAGAAGATGTTGATGTTAATGTAGATATGGAAGAAACAAAAAAAACAATCAAGGCGAGTAAAAAAGATTTAGTTAATAAATAAAAAAGTAGTTCAATTTCAAATGCTGGAGGGCAATCTGCAAATGAATAAAAACATGGTAATGAAAATGATAATTTTATTATGAATACTAATGACATGAATTAACTCTTATAAGTATTAGAAAACAATAATCAATAAAATCTTCAAGTAGAAAATAATTAGAATAACCAAGAAACAAATAAGCAGATTAAAGATTCATAAATAAACTGTGGTTTTCTTTCAAATTCAAAGAATAGTGCTTTTAAAAGAGTAAGTAAAAGTTTGACAGATACCTCAAAACCTAATTCATTAAATAACTCTGATACTAAAAAATTAATATTTGAATAAAACTTACAAGAATCCCCTCCTCAATAAATTACATCTAACTTAAAAAGAGTATAGAGTTAACTGGAATAAGCTACTTTAGAAGACGATCTACATTATCCTTAAGATAAAATATAAATAGAAATGGACATCCCAAATCAAATGTAGTAAAAACAACGACAATCTTAAACTTAAAGTAAAATGGAATAAATATACCTAAGTGAAGAAAAGGAATTAATTATTTTATTGGAGAAAATGCGCCTACAAAACCTAATAGCTGATAAAAATGAAAATATATAAAATGTATTAAAATAGAATCCGTTAGGTTTTAATTAAAGTTTAAGGAATAACATGAATGAGGATAATAATTTGAATAATTTAGGGTTAATTGGAACAAACAGTAATAAAAATTAAGATAGCAAGATACTCTTCTAATTTGCAGCTGCTGATAAAGCTTCTAAATAAATTGCTTAAGTTAATGCCATTTTTAATTCTAAAAACTCAGCATTTAATATGACTAATAAGAAGAGGATAGAAGATAAACCAATAAATTAAATTAATAAAAATTGCACTAATAACCTTCTTTAGCTATTTGAACCTTTAAAAAAGCTTACAAAATTAAATTAAAATAACAATTAATAGTATTCAAATAATTCTAATATTTTCAATTCCAATAATTCTTCTGACATTTCTGATAATTTAAAACTTAATAAGACATCCTCAAATGAAATGATTTTAGAGAAATCAGAAGAAGAGACAAATTAAAACACCTCTTTGTTTAGTAACTAAATCAATAAACTTAGCTGTCTGGAGAATGTAGTTAGAAATCAGATATTCTAAAGCAATTCTTTTAATTCATCTCTAATAGACTAGAATCTAAATTAGTTATTTAGCTAAAAAGATAAATAAAATCTGTTTTTATCTTTAACAAGTGAATAGAATACTAATCTTTTCAATTAAGAAAATAATATCAACACTTCTCTTCAATAATAACAATAATAAACCAGAAAGTAATCAATTCAAAGTGAGAGCAATAAGAAGGAAATTAATAACAAAAAGAAACAAAAATAATCTATTGATCGCTACAATTCAATTTTACCTAATTCTTCCAATGGCTCTTTTAAAGATAACTACGATATTAACAACTCATCTAACTCTCCTAATTAGCATTCTATAAATCATAAAAAAGAAAAATTTAAAACCAAATCTAACTCTTTATATGATGATAGAAAAGCTTTAAGTGAATAAGAAAGACTTTAAGAACTTGTAAAATTTAATAAAGATGAAGATCAAGTTTTTTATTCTCCTAATAAAGTAATGTAATGCATAAAGAAGCGTAAGAAAGGATAGGAAGATATAATTAGTACATCAGTTAGCTCTAACTAATCTTCTGATTCTAAAATTCATCAAATTCCTTTATACTTAGGTGGGGATACACTACATTTTTAAGCTCCTATGTAACCTTAATAAGCTTCTTAAAAAATTCTTTAGATAATATAGTAATAATAGCCTCTTTAATCTACTTTAGCTTAATAAAATTTAATGAAATCAATAATAAACTGAAGAAGAAAATAATTAATTATTAATTGATTGATTAAAATTCAAGAAGATTATTTTTTAATATTTAGAACTCTTTTCTAAAATGAAAGAGTGTCTAAAAGAATATTTATAATATGATTTAATACTAACCCTAATAAATTTAAACTTATATTTCCACTAATAAAAATCAACAGTTTTATTCATGTTTTTCCATCTACAAAAAACAAATCGAGTATTCAATAAACTATCTAAGTGTATCTATCTATCTTATAGTATTACATTATATTTCTTTTATATTGAACTTTCTTCATGTAAAAAAAGGATTAATTTATCTTACTATTTATTATTCTGATAGATATATTGGAATTTATTCAAAAATTCTACTATTAAGCTTATTATAAATATTTAAGTATTCAATTATCCGTTTTTTAAATTTCTATTAATTACTTCATTTTCAACTAAATAGAAAATTAGATAAGTTTTTAAGAAGCAATACATACATACCTACCTACCTATCTACTCAAATAAAAGTTAAATATTTTTCAATTTTTTATTAGGTCACAATAAAATATATATTCAAGCTTTTTTTTTCCAATCTTTCTATTTTTTAATAAAAGGATAAGGGTTTTACATATTTAATTTAAATAAATTAATTTAGATTTGATTTGATTTGTTTTAATATTAGTATGTAAATTTTATATTAAGAAAAAAAATAAAAAAGGTAAAGAACTCTTTCAGGTTATTATTAAGATATAAATATTTTATTATTTTATTCATAAATAATATTATCATAAAGACAATTCAGTTTTTGCAAAATTAATAAGTCTTTATTTATTCATTTACTTCCATCTCATAAATGAGTAGAAAGAATTCCTGTAAAATCTTAAATTAACGAATTTTCTTCCTAATAATTATATAGTGTTGAGCAATCGATTTATAGATAAATTCCTATTATTACACTCAGTTTATCTTATGTAAAATTTATTTATAGGTAATTAGCTAAAAAAGATAGTAAAAGATAAACAATAAACATAAACTTGAAGATTATATAATAATTAAATCAATTCAATTTTACAAGTAGAAGGTTTGATACAAATAAAATAAACATCTTAATTAACAATCCATATATATAAAAGACTTATTATAAAAGGAAGAGAAAATAAATTAAAGTTTAGAATAATTTAGCAGTTAGCGTGTTATACATAATGTCCATGAATGCATCTAGTAGGGAAAGAAATAAGCTTTCCTTAGGAGGTGATAAAAAATTAAAGGATGAAATTATAGGGCATAATAATAATGAATAATTTTAAGAAAGTTTAGGATTGATATATTCAACTACTTAAAAGAGAGCTAAGAGGTATTAGGAAAGTAAAAATGGAACACTGAGTAAAGATAATTTTGAACTTAAATTGAATAACTTATTAAAAGAAATGGATATATCAGATAAAAATGATCAAATTAAATAAGAATTTTAAATTCCTGCATAAAATACTTCGAGAGATAAAATATTAGTAAATGAAGGAGTCCCGTTTATCCATAACTAATCAGAACAAGCTAGTTCGCAGAAGCCTAAAAGAATACTAAGATAGAATTCTCCTAATATAGGTCATGGAAGAAGATAAAGTAAGATTATTTAAGGCTTACCAGATGTTCAAGCTTTAATGAATCTAGCATAAAATAACCCTTAACCTTTTAGTAATTCTGGATAGAAAGAAGGAAGTGTTGCTTTTAGTTAAATTGGTAGAAATTCAGGAACAACGAAATCAAGACCTATCAATTAATTTGGATAAAATGATGTAATTTAATTGATTTTAAAAATTATTCTGTTTGTTTAAATGACTAAATAATGGATAATTGATTGATAGTAAACTTTAACAAAATAAATAGATTCCTAAAAAATCAATCTTTTATTTAATCTTACTGAATAAAAATACTTCAATTTCGATAATCAAAAAAGATATGTGTAATATATATTTAAATATTTATATAGAGATCAATTTCAAATAAGAGATAAGAATAGACAACGAATGATCCATCTGCTAAGCCGTATGAATTTATAGAAATTAGAGATGGATAGCTAATTATAAACCAGGATTTGCTATAAGAAGTAAATTAAGCATATTATTTTTAAACTATAATTTATAGAGAATTATTTAAATATTACTATCAAAGATAATTTTAGGTTTATTCTATTACCTTATTTATGGGATATTAATACAAATTTTCTATTTTAATTTTTAATTTTTTAACTCAAACTAAATAAATTAAAAACCTAAATACAAATTGCCATGTTAGTTAGAGATAAAAAAGGCAGGTTAATATAAATACAAAGCAAAATTCAAATTCGACATAAATAAATAAATAATAAACAAGCAATCAAGCAGTCAATTGTTCTAATTGAAAGAGATACCAAAAGAATGATAATTTTAGATTAGATTGAAAGAAATAAGGATTTTATCTTATTTATAAATGTTTTCACTTAGGTAGTAATTTGCCTAATATTAAAAAACTTTTCTTTTTATAAATATTGCATGACGTTCGAATCATTTAGATTTTTGTAAAATATGAAGGAAATATAAATATAGTGTCAGTGATAGGTTTACCAAATAAGGGTAAAAGCTATTTCTTAAATAACTTTCTGTAGAATAGTTCTTCTTAAAAAAGAGTAATATTTTATCATGCTATTATTGCAATCTATACTATCTTTTAAATATTATTTATAAAATTAGTTTTTTGAAAGAGAAAATGATTAAGGTACTGAAGGAGCTATTTTATGGGGATAACCAATTTATAACGCAGTAAATAATACTCACACTTTCTTAATTGATGTGTAAGGCATAGACGTTAATGACATAGGGAATTTAAAATTATAGTTATTTGTGATGTTAATGAGTGATTAACTAATATTCTATTCTAATGATGATTTAAGAAAAGTTATTTATAATGAACTCTCTTTTCTTTTAGAATTTGAAAATAAATTAAAATTTCCAATAAACGATCTAACAATTAGAGATTATTTACCAGAATTATACATAATAACATCTCAACAAAGTAGCCTTTCTAATTTTGAGTTGTTTGTCTCTTAAGAGTTATAGTAATTTAATAAAGAAACGGATTCATAGGTAAATGGAGGAGATATTATGATTGAAAAGATTCTTCATAACATCTAGCCAAATGCAAGCAACAATCTTTTAAAAATAAAAAATGTAAATTATTATTTTTTTTATTATCTAATTAAATCATTGCTTACTAACTTAAATTAATTTTATTAAATAGATCTTAAATTATACTTTTAAATTCAAATAATGCTTTATATCTAGTACTGATTAGGATGAATCTTAAGAGTCTATAGATTAAATTTAATTTGCATCAGCACCTGGCAGAGAATCTAGTATAAAAAAAGTATAAAATGTTACAAATAGTTCTTCTAAAAAAGTCCCAAGTTTCTAAGTTTTAAATTAATAAATATCATAAAGTTAGTAAAATAGAATATCAAATCAATTTGTTTAAATATAAAAACCTGGATCATAAAAATAATAATAACAACAACAACAACAGTAATAATAATAACAACAACAATAACAATAATAATAATAATTACAATAATCATAAAATACTTCTTCAAAAACAATTAATTAAATAAATTTTAGCATAAATTATTCTTAAATGAATAATTTTTAATAATTTTAATCAACTCCTAATTAAAATTTAATTTCAAATGGATTAACAAAAGGCATAGTACCAAGTATAACACATTTAAAAATTAATAAAATGGTAGATTAGTTTAATGTTCCAATAACAGATAGAGATTTTCTTAAAAAAATAATAAACCTTCCAACCAAATTTAAAAGATTTAAAAATATCCCTATAAATTCATACACCTTTTGCAAGTAATTTTCTATTTAAAATTTATACTTTAATATTAATAAAATTATCTCTATAACAGGTATTTAAATTTACTCATAGAATAGATAAACTAAAGTAAAGAAGATTACTTTGATCCCAGAATTATGGTATCAAAATCTGTAAACCATGAATTCTAAAGAGTCATATAATTAGTTTTAAAAGATCACGAGTAACGGATTTAATATTTAGTGAATTTTGATAATTTCTCTTCGATGTAAAAATTAATGCACACTCTATAGTCTATTAGGACTTCAATCATAGAACAATTCAATACAAATGTTCATAGATTTGTAATTGATAGCCACTTTAAAGAAACATATGAAATTTATTATCATAGTTTAAAAAAAACACTTGATTGTCGGGAGGACCAAGTATTCTAGTTATTTAAAAGTATTTCATACGGGTATGCTTTTTCTCACTTGATATTTATTTTATCTTAATTCATTTATTTTTATTAATATTTCAATATAAATTTTTTAACAATTATTTAATATAGTATAAATGAAAAATGGAGAGCACATCGAATAGAGGAAATTGAAGAATAATTTTAAGAGAAAATCAAAGCATTAAATTAGAAGAAAAATAATGGCATATTTTTAAAAATTTAGACAGATTTTAGAGATATAATATCAATGTATTGCAAGGATTTTCTGTAGCAAAATAATGATGTTGATAGTCTCTCTAAGGTTCATATTTTTTCTAATTTATTTGTATAAGATTTGAGCAAATACTTTTAGTTATTTGCTTAGATGTATGATAAAGCTTATTAAGAAAGATAATTAGAGATTCTAGAAAAGGACTCCCATAAAAAATTATATGAGATTTTCATGAAAAGATTTGATATTTTGAAATAAAAGGTATTTATTTTATTTCATTAAAACTAATTAATATTTTTATTATTATTGTAAAGTCTAAGCTCATAGATGAAATGTAGAGAACCTTGGATAGTGAAATCGAAAATCAAAGAGAGCTTGCAAAGGCCTTAGATGAGAAGTTCATAAAATCTTACAATCTAGAAAAAACATTAAATGATAAGAAATCAATTCTGTATTAGAAAATAATAGAAAAAGATGACCAAATTAAGGTATATTAATTTATTAAACCTATTTAAAATGAGAATACTGTTCATAAAAATATAGGTCTTATAAAAAAAGAAAAACAGATATAAAGCATAGTAATCAAATTAAAATTAAAGCAACTACTTAGGACAATTTGCAAAAACTCTTTAAGAAACAACGATTAATTCTAGGGCAGAGATAAATGTTTAAAAATTAAATTCTGTAAATGAATAGTTTATTAATTAATAACCAACTGTAAATAAATAAAGTACTCGTCTAATTCGTATTGATACTCTATAATTTAATTGGCTCCTTAGTCTTTTCAGAAATGTTTGCAAACAATTTGCACTTTTCCATTTCTGATAGATTTGGCTAATTTCCAAAAGTTATTTATTTACTTTTTTCCTCTTATCAATTTTAACCTCCAAATGACTATTAAAAATAATTTAATTTCTAATTCGTTTGTACTAAATTCATTTTAATCCTAAGAAATTAAGTAAAGAAAAATTGAATAATTTAAAAAATGGAAATAGAAAACAATAAAATTTTGGTTTTATTATTAAAAGGATAATAAAAACTTCAAACGAAATTATAACTAATTGAAAAAATGGTCTGGTCAATTAATAAATTGATTACATTTAACAAAAACAGGCATCAAATATTTTATAAAAGATTTGAGTTATACTTAACATTTGATATGGTTAGTTATATCTAATAGATTCTTATTCAAATTTAAATTTATTTACTTATTAAATCAAATACTATTTGGACAAAAATTAGATCTATTTCATATGTTTATTTCCAAATAAATATTTAATGTAATAAAATCTAACAAAATACCTAGCATTTAAAGTATGCTTAAAAAAAAATAGAATTATCATAAAAAAACTTAGTTTAAACATAAAAATTATAATTGAAATGAAAGAAAATAATTATTAATAGCCAAAAATTATATTTCAAATTTCCAAAAATAATTGATAGATAATAATTTCTAATGTAAATTACTCAATCTTAAAAATCAAATAAAAAAAGAGAATACTTAAATTGTAAGTTAAAATAATTGATGGATGGTAATTAAATTAAAATTTTAGCATTTCAGTTTAATTCTTTTATTATTCAAAGGTAATAATTAGAGATCCTTCTTCTATCCTTATCTATAAATCTTATTCATCAACCAATCCTTCAAAACTTTTAATATGTATTTTTATATTAGAATATCTAATAAATTTATAATATTATTTTATTAATACATAAAGTGGCTTATAAAAAATAAATAATTATGAAATAAAAATAGATAAGAGTAACAAAGATCTTTCACTAATAATTAATTCTAAAATTTTCTATTTGAAAATATAAGAATATTTATTATTAAATATTTTAATTTACAAAAAAGTATCAAGATACAAAAATAATTTCTTAATTTTTTTAATAAAATATCTTAAAATTATTACAAAAATAGATTTATTTGTTTGAAAATAAAAACTTATTTTCTAAAATCTTTATCCAATTATGATATTTCGATAGATTTATCATACTTTAGAAATAATGCTAGAACTTTAAAAAAAGATTGCTCAAATTTATAGAACAGAAAACCTTGAGCCTAATAATTATGTAATTCCCAAGTAAAGTATAAGTTCTATAATCCCCCTTTTAATAAATAAAATACAATCAAAGAGCCTTTTTGCTATTTGATCTTAACTCAATTAAATCTTTACTTACTCTTCATCTATTCTAATTAAGCTCCGTTCTAGGACTATTTAATTCAAGATGCACTTTAAAAGCAAGAGTATATCTCATTTAATAAATATAAGACTTTAAGTAAATAAATATACAAACCCTTATAAAATACTAAAAAAGGCTACTCTCAAAATACTAAGATAGTTAAATAATGCTACCCATTGAATTCCCTATTTCTAATGATGCTGATTAAGAAAATAAATATCTGAAGTAATTACCAATACTTGATGGAATATAAGAGAAAATTGCTGAAAAAAACTCAAACAACGATCTAAGCGAGGAATTTTATAAAAATATAGAAAAGGAACTAGCAAAGCATGTGCCAGAATCTAAGTTTTGGTATAAACTAACCTTTATCTTTTTAGGTATAGCTTCTCTCGCAGGATGGAATGCAATTCTAACAGGGATGGATTTTTTCAATAAAAAATATCCAAAAGAGTAATACCTAGATATCTCATTTTATTTCCCAATCCCAATCATGATAACTAATTTCATAGGAGGTGTATGCTGTCCTGCTATTGCTCATAGAGTTGGATATAAGTAACGTATTGGGTACTGTTTATTAGGTGATTGTATTACTATGATTTCAATTACATTAATAGCAGTGTCCTTTAACACTAAAAGTGGTTATTGGATTTCATTTACAATTCTGTTTATTTAGGGATTTATTGGAAGTATAGCTACTAGTTCACTTATAACCTTATCTGCTATGATCAGTGAGGATATAAGCAGAGTATATTGGACATCTACTGCTCTCTCAGGATTAGCTATGAATTTTATCAGAATCTTAGCTTTAGCTATCATTGGTGACAGTCCTTAATCTACAAACACTTGCACTATTTTATATTTTGCACTTGCAGGATTTATTTATTTCACTTCTACAACATTATTAATATTATTCTTAAAGACTCCTTATTTCTAAGCAATTTTAAAGAAACTTAAAATAAAATAAATATTAGAAAATAGGATTAATAAATAAAATTCTGTTTTACCTATATTAAAAAACTAAAAAAATATAGATAATAATGACAATTTAAATAATTTAACATTTTAATTGAAATCCAAAATTTCTAACTTCCAAGCTATTGAAGTAAAGAATTCTCTTTCAAAATTTTCAGAAAAAAGTAATAAAGAATAATGGAAATTAACAAAATTTAACTAGCTTCAGCTTGTTTAATATTTTATTACCTTATTGCAAGTACTTAAATACACAGGTGCGATTCCATTCTTTATAGTTCTAAATTACATCTAGACTTTCATGATGTTTCCAGGAGTTTCCATATTTTAGAAAACTACTTACTATTTCATTGTTGATCCTTGGATTGGGTAATATTTAGTTTATAATCAGTCATATTTTAAATTTTAAATTTTTATAAAAGAGTTTTTATGACAACTATCTTTAATTTTGGTGATTTAGTTGGAAAATACTGTGGAGGAATCAAAATTTTCTAAAAAGTTAGATTAGCCTATGGAGTTGTTATCTTTAGATTCCTTTATTTTATTCTTTTTTTGATGACTGCTAGGCACAAAGGAGGTGAAGCATTTTAGAATGATATATTTGCTTGGTTTAATATGTTTATTTTTGCAGTGACAAACGGGTTTTCAACTACAACTTTAATGCATTTAGGTCCTAAAAAGGCTAAGGATCCCAAAGTTATTGACTTGATTAATTTTACTGGTGGTTTCTCTATTAGCTTGGGTATTATGATAGGAACATTCTTAGCTTTATCTTTTTCCCAATGAATATATAAATTAATAAAATTATTAAAATTAAGTTTGAAATTTTAAGTAAGACATTATTATGTTATTAATTTTATTAAAAAAATAAAAATATGTTGTCTTTATTTACAATTCTAATTTGATAATACTTATTTTAACTTTAATTCCCATATAAATCCTAAGTTAAGGTTTATTTTAATTAAGGTGCAAATTATTTTGAATGAATACTTATTTGTAATATTTTTACAGATCTTTTATTATAAAGTGTTAAAGAATGATAAATTTAAATCATTTGAAAAAAAGAATTTAAAGTAATTTTTGAAATAAATGAAGAACTAAAAATTAAAATTTGTTATATTAAAACTGGTAGTTCATATATTTTTTGAATATGGAAAATATAAGGATTTGAAACTATTTATTATGCCTTGTAATTCTCTAAAATCTTAATTTTTTTAGATCAAAGAAAAGAGTTGTTTTATTATTCATACATCATTTTAATTTGATGATAAAAAACTAAGATTAATTAAATAATAATTAATATTTTGATAAATAGGTACGCACACATTTTATAAAGCTATATTAATCTTATGATATTTAGTGATTTCGATTAAAAGACAATTATAGTTCTAATTTTAATTGCTAATTTACTCTTATTAAATACTGTCAATAATTTGTAAAAATATACGAATTCAATGTAGTTGATTTAGTATTATTAGTTTTATTTAGTTTTTATTAGATAAACTTAAAACAAGTATCATTGGCTAATTAGTAACTCTATTTTTAGGTTTTTGAAACTTCTAGCACCTTTGCCCTAATTATCTTCCATAATTAAAGTGACCTTGCTTTTGAATTATTTTCAGGCTTTCCTTTCAAGAAGATATTCTTTATGAAGGTTTTCATTTTATGTCTAAGTAACCAATAAAAAAGTGAAACAATAAAAAGAATATTTAATATTGTAAAGTAAATAAAGATTTTTTCTTAGTTTTCTGTTTCTGCTAGATTATTTATTATGCCAAAGTTGATAGTAATAGCTATTGAAACAAATATCTCTATCTAATTATATTATTGTTTAATATAAGGAAACCCTAATAAATAAAATAAAAAAATAAATTTAATGTAAACTTCATTTTTTAAAATTTACAATAAAGCTAATATATTGTAAAGCCTAAGTAAACTGAGCAAAGCATTGATCCTTTGAGATGATAATCCAAAAAGTAATAGTTATCAATTAAAAAAACAAAAATCTTGACTGCTAGAATAACAAAATGCCAGTAATAACTTTTAAAGTAATAAGAGAATGCACTTGTTATTTATCTTAGTCTAATTCTGTATTTTTTTCTTTCATTGATTTTTTGGATTATTACAACAGTAATAGGGATGAATATTTAAATCAATAGTAAAGGCAATAGCAGTTATGATAATATTTGTTTATGACTATCATTACAAACCAAGCTCGGATAATCTTTTACATACTTCTAGTTTTAAATTTCAATGCAAAACATCTATTTATTTTAAATAATTAATATTTTACTCTAATATGTAAAAAATTTTACCAATCCAAATATTTAATTAATAGTGTAGGACACTTAGTGGGAGATGATAAAAAGCGCTAAAGAGAGAATGGTTTTATTATCCTTAAATCTAAATAATCTCATCCCAAATATTGCTAAGCATAAAAATACATTAATTCCTGTTTATAAAATCACTCTCCTATATTAATAAGGTACACTTTCACTAGTTAAATAACTAGATAAATAGCAATCTATTAGCTTTAATAACACTTCAGAAGGATTACCAATTCCTTAAATCACTTATTTTAAATGAATTGGAAGATAGATCATTATATTAGTGCAAATAGAAAGTAATTAAAAATAATTCATAATTATATTAGATATCACAAAAAATGAATCATTAAAGTTAAAATAAATCCCTAAAGCGGTTAGAACTCTTTTAACTTTCAAGTAATTCATCAGAAGGATAATTGATCTAATTAGCATCACAAATAAGATTATATTAATTATTTCTATTGCAATATTTGTCATGTAGAGAGAATCAAATGATTCACATCTATTGTAAAATTAATGAATAATTAATTTAAAGTTAATAAATAAATATCAATAAAAATTACTTAGAGCATATAAATGGAGATAATTTGTAATATTTTTATTACCATAATTATCCAGATAAATCGCAATCCATACACATTGTCCCTATATTACCTTTAAAGTCAATTTAATTTATTGAACGAAAAATAAATATCAATTAATTACCTTCAAGACAATTTCGGTTTTGATCTGTGTATTTATCTAATTCTTCTTTTCTTTAGATATCTCCTACACATTAGAAATACCCATAGCATTAGTAGAAATCATAGCTTTAAAGCGTTGCCCTCCACATCCCTTTAGGGAGATATATATTTTTAGAAGTGCAGAAATAATTTGGAGGACACTTATAACATTTATCTCCATTTTTTAAATTATAGGTCTCATTTGGGCATTAATTGCATCTTTCAAATTTACCACTTTCATAATAAAGTGTTGAGCCTTAAGGGCATTATTTTACGATCTATAAATTAATTTCAAATTAGATATTCTTATTAATTGATTCTAGTTCACCATTTTAATTATAAACAGGTAAAATAACAAAGTCACTAGATATGGTTATTTTTCCTCTTTTTCCTAAATTTCCGTAGACTTATAAGACCTCAGTTAAGTTAATTCTTCCATTTTACGTTTTTATGACTTTTGGTGTATAAGAAAAATCTTATTCAGGCTCTACAGAGATATTGAATTAAATTTCTTTATCTAATTATGTAATGAAAAATTCTTCATTATTGGTTAGTTAAATTAAAATTTCTTCCTAATTTTATTTTTTAAAAAGATAAATATTAAATTATTAAGAAGCTGAAGGTAAGATATTTAATTAAAAAAAGTGATGATTACTTTTAGACTGCCACTAATATGATTCTCAATAGTCATTGAATTATATAATTTAACAGAATTTTTAAAGCCTATAAATTAAACTGCAAATTATAAAAGATTATTATTATACAGTTAAGCAATATTTCCACCTAAAGTGTTATTTCTTTACTTGTAAATTGGAAGATTTTACAATTAATGGAAAACACTTCCAATTTTAGCCTAATTCCCATTAAAAAGATTATTTAAAATGTGAATATTTTAAAATTCTTAACTTATTTATCCTATATCTGAAATTATTCCTCCACCAAATTAGCTAGCTTAGTTACCAGAAACAATAGATTCAATCAAATAAAATACAATATTAGATATCATAATAGATCCCCCATTATTGATAGCTTTATTTCTATTTATTTAGCATTAATATAATGTTACATTTTAGATGGATTTTTAAATTAAATATTCATCGCTGTAAGAAAGTGACTATAATAATCTATTTTAATTTTATAAAGAAATTGGTGGTGGATTAAAATAGAATGCTCCTCCATTGTAAGCATCATTATTTTCTATTTTACTTTTAGAAATCAGAGTATGATTTGAAATAATCTAAATATTTCCTTTATGACAAATTGAGCATTTATTATTATCATATTTTAATTCTTCTATTTTGATAAAGGAACATTAAATTAAGACTAATGAATCTTTTACAACATTTTACTGAATTATTTAATTATTTTTAATCTCATCTTATAATATTTCAATTCGAGATATCTTTGAGAAATAAATCAAGTAATCAATAAGAATAAAGTTACTGATTATATTTTTTTAAAACTTAATTTAATTAATTTAATCAAGTTAAATTGCTTTCTAGTATAAAATTTATAGGCTGCTTATATCTTAGTTTTATACATCTTTTTAAAGTTATGTTTATTAAAATGTACTTTTAATAATCTAAACTTAATTAAAGCCAGAGAGATAAATCAACTAAGACGATGAATTTATATTATTTCTTAACAATTATAAACTCTCTTTATTAAAATTCAATATATCAGCTTATCGTTGATATGATATTTAATTATTAACCTAATTAAGTTAGACATAGCTTTTTAAATGTTCTTATTTTGAGTAAAAGTTGCTTCCTTTTAAAGAGAGATTATTTATGAAATTTGATTACTCTATATAAATTATAAACTTATTCCAACTCGCAGATAAATAAATAGCTCCTCCATTTGAAACTGCTATGTTCTCTTCAAATGTAGTGTTTGACAAATAAAGTTCAAGACCCAAATTTCCAACTATTTGATCAATATAAAAAGCCCCTCCGTTAGTGTTTTTAATATCGAAAGAAGAAATACTCCAATTACTTTAAAAGGTTGTATCAGTAATATCAACTTTAGCAAATTTGTTAGATTTCCAGTAAATTCCACCACCTAAAAAAGATGTTCCACCTATTATTTTTGACTTCTTTAAAATCAATGTTTGGGATTCAATTGCTGCAATTCCTCCTTTGAGAGTACTTTCTTTCTAATCTTATTTTTTATCATCTTTGTTATTAATTTTAAATGATGACTCCTAAATTTTTACAAAAGTTGCTTCTATGTAAAGTAAATTATGAAAAGGGTGTGTTTTAATATTATTTATTTAGCTACTCTCTATAATTAGATTCCCTTGCGAATTTCTAATATATAAAACTGAAGAGTAAAATTATTAATTAAGTCTTACCTAATTTTTAGAAAATACAAAAATAAAATAAATTAAATAGTTAAATAATTAAAATTTACTGAATTCTACGGCTAAACTACATCATAAGCATTGAAAAATTAAATTTTAATATCTCCTTTAAATATTTTCAATTAAATTGCACTTAATACTATTGTATTTGCTTGTACACTTAACTTTTCTCTTAATTGTATTTAGTTTAAGGTGATTGAAATTAAATCCAATTTAAAAAGCTAAGTATTAATTGAATTATCAAGAACTTAACCTGCTATAAGCAAAATATCATCTGCAATAAGATTTCTAAAAAACAAGTTTTTAACCGTTATTTATTAATTAACATCTACAAATTTTATTAAATTAGGAGAAATACTTGATGCTTAAGCATTTCCAAAATTTATATTTGTTAATTAAACACTTTTTACTTCTATTCCTTAGACTAAAGTAACTAGATTTTCTTCATCAACTGTTCCTTATGTAAAGACTACTTAACTTATTTATGAAAGGCCAAAGTGATCAATTTTATAATCTTAAGAATACTTATTTCTCAGGAAATTAAAATTAGAAATTGTAAAGTTTACTAAATTTCTTCCTTATACTTTTAATGTGGATGTCCCTTCTAAAAAATAAGTATTACTTTCTATTAATATCTAATCTAATTTAATAATGGACGAGTTTTAAGGTCGAGAGAGCTTGAATATCAGTGTGTTATTAAAAATATTATTTTAAATTACTATGTCAGTAGCATTAATAGTATTTATCGAGAATAAATTCATCTACGTATTTTATTACTTTTCAATGGCGCAAATCGAATTAATAAATGCAAATTAATTCAGCTAAACGTATTTAAACTTATCCCCTATTAATATACTTGATTCATAGTTTATTAGGATATTATTCAATTTCATATTTGTAATATTTACTGAGTTTAAATAATCTTATCCTTAATATGCAACATCAAAGAAATAAGATTTATTTATGATTCCTCCTTTTATGAATTCAAAATGCTGAATTTATAAATCATTAGGATGATAGATTACCAGAAATTATGATTTATCAAAAAAACAATTCTCAAGTAGTACATTCTAAATATTATAAGTAATGAATACCTCATTAAATGCTGACTACACTTAAAGCAACAGTGAGTTAAAGAAATTTAAATTTTAGAAGGTTACATTTTTTATTTAAAAAGTACCATTAAAGTTACCAAAGTTCAATTTTAAACTATTAGAATTTTAAAATTATTATGAAAAAGTAACATTTTCTAAAGCCACACTTTTAATATAACTATCTTAGACCTAAAAGCCAAACTCTTAATCTGGATTTTTAGGAATCACATTAACATTTTGTAATTAGAATTAACTAAAACCTTGTATTTAAGATTTATCATGTTAGTAAATAGTGTAATCTGTTTTTCCATTTGTTTAATTTGCGCGCAATGTTAGAGTTAAATAATCTAGAGAAGGAATTTTTTCTTTTAACTTAGTTTTTATTTATAAAGCAAAATATTCAGTGCAATTCCTCTCTTAATCAATTAAGGTAATAGTCAATTCTAATTATCTAAGCTATAACTCATTGTAGTAAACAATAATTCTATCTTTTTTTGGATCATCAAATATGTAGGAATCAAGATCAATCAATTGTAGTTTATAAAGGTTGATAGGCTCTTCAATAGTTCCTTTTCCTATTGGATTTTTCATGTTACCACATATAGCAAAAATCTCTGATACTTTCTTAAAATAGCAACCATTTTCCTCTTTCAAACAATATTAACATTTCATCCTTTCTTTATCATATCTAATTTCGTATTTCTATAATTCCACCAACTAGCTGGGTAATTTTTTCTTACATGTATAGCATTTCACTTAGTATAAACTCAATGGATTTAAACTCAAATCATAGAGGTAATTTTCACAAGTCTCACATCTAAATAAGAGCAAAAAATAAAATTAAATAAACAAACTTTTCAAATTAATTAATAAATTTACAAATATGGGCAAATTTAACAGGTTTTTTATGAAGAATCAAATGTAACCATTTATTCAAAATTACTGAGGTAGGGTTGTCCTAGATGAAAAGAAGATATAAAGTTTTAGATTGGTAAAATAGTTTAGAAGAGGGAAGTAAAGTTGCAGGAAATACAAAGAGGAACATATTTATAATCTAGACAACTAGAACAATGCTAGCCACAACTAGGTAATTAACATTTAGTTTAGGTAAAATCAAGTTATCTATTTTAATCACATTCAGTACATTTCAATGAGATAAGAAATGATCCTTTGTAATTTAGCCTTTGATTTAATGTAATAGCTGCTTTAACTTAGTCTTGTTCATTAATAAGAAAATTTGTAAAGTTTACTTTTTAATTCCTCACATAACCAAGCTCATAACAAGTATTACATCCATCTGGACAAGGTATACATCCATTAATACTTGGTATATATCCTATTTTATTGCACTTTTTACATTGATACTCATCATCTCTAACTTCATAACACTCATTACAGTCTTAGATCTTTTATTTAAAATAATGTTAATTAGGAATTATTTATTTGATTAATATCTATTTACTAATTGAGAACATTTCGTATTGAAATCACAATATTTTTATTTATTGGAATTAAATCTTTCAAGATTATTATTCCTACAATAAAGTATTTGATCACTATTTTAGCAGTCTCGAACTTAATTTGATCTTTATAATGAGAATGAATCACATTCATCATAGTAGGCATTATAACAGTTTGCATTTTCATCACAAGAAATACATTTAGGATAATAGGAATCTTTGATTAAATCTAGATAAGTATGATAACTTTAATCATAGTATGAAGAGTAATAATTAACCTCACTGCAACCTATATAACTCCAATCAACACAATCGTTTTCTATTATAATAACAAGAAAAAGGATTAGAAGAAAAAAATAGAAAATTAAATATTTTGTGTTTTATTTAATTTATTACTATTCACAGAGAAAATATAATATCCTGGTTTGCATTTGATGCACTTAGAACGTGCAAAACTATTAGGAGAGAAATATTGTTTCTTATAATTAATAAATTTATCAGAAAATTCTAAGTATTTATTTTTTAAAAAGAAAGTGTTTTTTATATTTATCAAATTAAATAAAATTAAAGTATTACCATAAGCACATTCAAGGCACTAATAACCACAGGCTTCGCAATATTTCATATTCTTACTAACCATGAATTGAGGTGAGCATTCAGTACAAGCAAAAAGTGCATTAGAATAATCATAAACTCCTTGATCTAAATCCTATTTTGGAATATCATCGATTAATATGGGCTTATTTTGATAATCTAATATGACAAAACCACACTTTAAACAGTTATTGGGACATTACTCACACCATCCAGACTAATTTAAATAATATCTATCTATACATTTGTAGCATATAGGGGTTTTTTATTCATCTGATTCACATTTTATGCAACCATATTTACCTTTTTAATATTTTTAATTATAGTTAATTAAAATTTTTCTAAGAAATTTGATATATTTACAATCGAATGGCTAAGCAGTCAAGTGTTAAATCCTCTTATTAGAGAGAGGCTTTCTAATAAATTAATCAGAAGATAATACTTGTGTATTTCCATCATTAATCTAATAATAAGTAATTTCAGAGTAATTATTAGAAAATCTATTTAATCCCTTAAAATTTGCTATCATCTTTGAACAGTTCTTTTTTAACCCTTTATCTTTACCCCTTTAATATAGTAAATAATAGATATTAACTTCAATAATAAAAAGATTAAAAAATACCAATCCCCTTCTTATATACTACATTCTACACATTTGTAATATTCTAAACTATAAATTTTAAGAGAAGAATCCTAGTTTTAATTTAGATATGTATCTGTGTCACATTTTATGCAAAATTGTTGATTTTTCTGAGTATCCAGATATAAGAAGTAGTCTTCTATGCATTAACTACACATCGTTGAAGTTGTACATATCCTACATCTTTTTTTACATAAAAATTATAATATTAGATATATCATAAAATAGCGATTATTTACCCTTCTGAACACTTCATACTATTTTAAGAGCAATCTTTATTTGGGAAACAATCTTCTTTTACATATATCACATTTAAATTAAAATGAGGATATTTTTTATTGTTTTATTTTTCATAGCAAAACCCATCTCCTGGATTGTAGAAATACTTAGGGCAAATCAAGCATTATTTTGATTTACTTGCTATTTCAAGGGATTAACAAAATTAATTTTTATCTTTGCATAAAGTTTCTTGATAAATACTTAGATTATCTACACTCTAGATAACACATTCTTTGTCCTGTCTATATTAATAGACACATTAGCTTATGGTAAAACTATCATTCACATATAGTGATTAGCGTTTACATGTTCTATAGGATTCATTTAGGCAAAATTAAACGGGGCATAGAGCACACCCACTATAATTCATAGATAGACACTAACCTTTATAATTTTTAATTAAATAACTATATAGTAGTATTGATAAAGTATTTATAATAAAAATTTAAATAGTTTACCCTACGAATCCTAGCAGTATTGATCACCCATGTCAATGCATTTCGAATTCTACAAACATTATGAAAAGGAACAATATATGCAAGTTTTACCTACATCTGTTGATGTTATACAATTCCCTTAGGCGTCAGAACATTTTATATTATTCTCAACTTTAAGACAAAATTCTTCACTTTAACCATTTTTGTATTTACAATATTATCCAGTTAAGCAATATTCCTAAAATTTATTTGCAAAATGAAATATTTTTTGTATTTTTAATAGAAAAAATTTTACTATTTTTTAAGTTTTGTTGGAGCTATTTTAGTCATTCTCTAAAACGCATTTTTAAGAAGCAAGATATCTACCTATATAATTTAATTATATATTATCTAATTTAAATATTAATGAGCTAAGTATTAATTTACCAACTTATGATTTCTTCTTATAATCTAATAATACACAACTTTGTTAACTAACCTCTCCTGTTGTACTCAAAAGGCAAAACCTTTACGAATAAAAAAAATTTATCTCACTCTAATCATCATTTTAAGAATGAATACTTCTAATAACAACTTCCTGATCCAAAAATTCCAATTTATCCTTCTTATAAGCATTTACTAGTTTTATTCTCTCTTCCTGGGTATTTAGCAGATAGTGGAATGCATTTAGAATCTTATAAACAATACCCTTCTGCACACAATATAGATTTATCATTATTTTCCCTCATACAAATTTATGTATCAGTATTTCTTGCAATTACTTCTTATAAAGATCCAAGTTATACACAAACCCCACTCAATAAACAATAAAATCCAAAAACACAGCTGATTGAGTTAGCTAAAATTCAATGTTAAACAAAATTAAATCACTATTTATTATTTTAAAAAATTAATAAATGTTACGCTTCATTAATTTCTAACAGGCCCCGGTTTTTGATTTAGCTTATACATTATCAGTATTATACTAATCACTATAAATTTATAAAGGATGGCAAACTTAAATAGCTGTTCCACTTTTTTATTATAAATTATATTATTGAAGAAATATATTAAAGAATTAATATATTTTATAAGGTAATTACGGAATTTAGTAAATACAATAGTTAATGTCATTACATACTTCTACACCTATATTATAAATATAATCATATTTTATTCTAACTAATTATTAGAGTTGATAATATCTATCTAAATATTTCAATTCAAATTCCTTTAAAAAATGGATTTGGCATATTCGCAACAACAAAAAAAGCACCTATTTTAAAATTCTCTTGAAAAAACCCAGAATATGAATATTTTATTCATGGTCTTAATTGTAGTATTTAAACTTTTTTGGGAGATATTAATTAATAACAAATAACTCAATAAATTTATCATCATTTATCTCTTCAGAAAATTTAAAGAAAATCCCACATTTTTACAGATTTATTAAATTCTTAACTTTTGTTAAAATAATGAAAATGATAGGTAAAAGCTAAACTGAAAGAAAATAAATATTTTAATTCTAAGTGACTTAATTACCTACTTTTGTTTATTAAAACTCATTAAGGCACTTTTAAGTAATCAATTCTCTTCCTAGATAATACTTATTATCAATTTAAGTTCCTAGATTAAGGCAATATCTGATACGATTTTTCACTTAAAGAAGGCAAAAGCCTTATGGACAGGTCTAAATATTTTATCCTGGAGCTGAAGTAGGTTCATAAGGAAGACATTTAGTAGTACCAACTTCTTTTGCAAAATTAGGTTAATTAATATCATTGCTCAGTGCTACACATTTAAAAGGAGTAACTGTGGTTAGTAAGCATTAAGATTTTACTAGGCATTTTTTTCTATTATATTTTAAATAATAATTATCTATTTTTAAATATTTTTAAATATTTACTAAGTTGTAGGATTAGTTTTACAAAAACCATCATCATCTTTAGATTAGTATGCTGGTAATTATTTGCACTATTAACGAGGTACATCAATGCAATTTAATTTTGGAATAGGTGTAGTACACTCTTCTTCGGTGTTTTTAAAGACACATCCATTATCAGAGCAAATTATTTTTTCCTTTTAGCTTGCTTTGTTAATAAGAAAAGGTTTAATTCTTAATTTGAGATAAATTATTTACTTAAACTAGATTCTGGAAAATTGGCATTTTATGTTATGCAAATTCCAACTTCATTTTTTTCTATGCTTACTTTAGCTCCCTATAATTAATAAAAGATTAAGCAATCTATTAAAGGCTATTCCTAATTACTGCAGTTTTAGGATTTGATTGAGATATAAATTCACATGAGAATTTTGTGGGATTTAGAGGATCCTATAATAGGCAAGTGCTTTGAAGTTCATCAGAATAAAAACATTCAATAAAATCAACTTCCTAAATTCCAGAGCATTAATGATTTGGTTTTTTAGTAATATATTCAAAATCATCCATTTCAACACATGAGTTTTCTGAAATACAATAGCTATATAAGTGTATGAATAATATTAAATTTAGCTGATCTTATATAAACGAATGTTTTAAATATATACTCTTTTATGCACATTTCTATCTAATCAATTTAATCTAAAATTCTTTCATTACTTTCCACACAATCTTACATTTATACAGTTCTTCCAACTACTGGCTTTAAAGGATCATATGGATCAATTATTTTGATGATTTAAGTGTATTTGTATAAACAAAAAGGTTTTTTTAAGAAAATTAAATCTAGAAAGAAAAAAATTAAATTATGAGATATCCAATAATTATAAATGATTGATAATAAATACTTCTATCAATATCCAGAGAGGTTATTTAATTTTCTTTGATGCAAGTATAAATATTGTTAATAGATACAACTCCAATTATTTCTGCTACTTACTCATAATAGATACATGACCCTGATTATGAATTTGGTATATTCTAATAACAGATTGTGGTGTCTTAGAAACAAGATTAGATTTTGCCTATTTAGGCAGGTGCCATGCAAATAGAATTGATATCTTTACCTATATTTATAAGTTTATCCATTAAAATGCATGTATCATTCTTGAGGCATTAACTTTTCATAAAATTATAATTAAATATTCATAAATATCATATAAAGAATGAAAGTATTATTACTCTTCTTAGCAATCACATTTGAAGCTTACTTTTCTCTATGAGAAATTGACTATTAAATTATCATCTCTTATACAATACTAAATCTTAAGATTTATTAAATCTAATTAATTAAGTAAAAATATTAAAGTATTGATAAGTCTGGATAAATCTTAGCTCACCTTATATAGCTGCTAGATGTAATTGATTAATATCTTATTTTAAAATACAGACTAAAGTATTGTCTTCCATTTTACGAATTCCGATATATTCATCATCTATATCTTCTGTAATAGTAATGCACATTGTTTTTTAAGCATTTATGCAAACTTTATTTCCTCTATCATAACATTATATTATACCACTAGCGGGTTATCTATCATACAGGCAATTTTAATTCAAATCTTTGCTAAGCACTTCAGCTGTAATTGCTATGCATTGTTTTAATTTTTAAGAATAGCATTCTGACTAAGAGCAATTCAATCCAAATGAATATATAGTTTAATAGAATACTAATATTATTACTAATATATATTTCTTCATTTGGCAATTTTCTTAAATGATCTAACAAACCTTCCTAAGTTTACTTTATTATTATTAAAATTCAATTACAAATAAACCCCTCTCCTTAAATCAATTAATGAGTTTTAGATTAAATAGAATGGAAAGATTAAATATTAAAAACACTCATATTATATTATCATAAGTTTATCAATCTAAGAAAAAGATGTGCTAGAAGGTAAAATTAAAAGCTAAAGATAGAAAATAAAAAATATGATTGAAAGGATTAAGCAACATTTAAAATAAAAAAATGATTATTATAAACAATGCGCAAGAAACATAATATAAGATTATTAAAGTTTCTTTCGAATATTACTTTACTAATTCAAAAGATATTTATCTTTTAATTATATCCTCAAATTTTTAGAATCAAAATTCCTTTCAAAATATCAGATCAAATATTAATCCACCAATCATTTAGTTTTTAGATTTAATTATTCTAAATATCACATAAAAAAATGAAGAAAAATTTTAATGTTTAATATTGATAACTGTAACGTTAAATATTCTTTTATCTTTCTTAATTAGTAATTTATTTCCTAAATGTATACAAATAAATATATTTAAACTATTAATT
This sequence comes from Tetrahymena borealis, assembly GCA_000260095.1. NCBI lineage: Eukaryota > Ciliophora > Oligohymenophorea > Hymenostomatida > Tetrahymenidae > Tetrahymena > Tetrahymena borealis. Next base: position 579,221 of record JH651264.1, on the reverse strand, counting down.
TGATAAATAAAAATTTATCTTATTATCTATCTATCTGTCTGTCTGTCTTCTTTTTAATAAATAAATATCAAACCAAACAATATTTTAAGGAAAATAAATTCCATTCTTAATAAAACATCAACAACCTATTTTAAACTCTATAAATTATATATTAATTACTTAAAATGAAGACATTTTACATAATATTTTTGTCAAAATAAATAAATAAATGGCATACTAATTCAATAAAGAATCCTTTCTTAAGGAATTGTGTTTATTGTTTTATAATATGTTTACTATTTATTTCTAGAAGTTTATTATAACTTAGCCTACAAATACTCAAAGCATTCACTATTCTCAATAAAGTTTCCTTTCATTTAATCCTATTTCAAATTTATTATCTTTAGCCTGATACTTTTCCACAATAGGATTGATGATTGCTTTAATTATTTGGAACTCTTTCCTCTAAAGGGTATAGAATTTATACAACCTTTAGTTTTTTCTCTTAGAAGCTAATAAAAGAGTAAAATCATAAATGCAATATTAAGTGTGGAAAACACTATAAATATCCTTTCTTAATTGTGAATCTAACTCAAATTGCTAATCATACCAAAATTAATAGTTATAAGTATGGAAACATAAATTTCAAACTAATTATATTTTCTTCTGATGTAAGGGTACTCTAAGTAAGTTAAAAAATAAAATATAAATTAATTATTTTTAAGTAAGTTAATTACATTAAAGCTAAATAATAGTATAGCTTAAATAAATAGAGCATAGAACTGGTCCTTTCAAATGAAAATCTAGAAAGAAATAATTATCTATAAAGATTATAAATATTTTCAGCCCTATATGTGAGATATACCACCAATATTTTTAATAGTAAAAAGAGAAAACATTTGTCTTCTTTCTATATTATTATTTATATTACCTTCTTTCGTAATTTTAATAAAATAATATGAGCAATGGTACTAATATTTACAAAGAGAGAGAAGGAAGCAGCAGAAATTTAACAAACTTGTTGTGTTTATTATCACAGGCGATACTAGGGAAATCTTTTACAAATGGTTCATTTTAAACCTCAATACAGAAAATCTAAATGAATGTAATAAAAAATAGTTTTAAAATTATTTAATGATAATAATACTTAATTATCATATTTAATAATTCTTTTAAAATAAATAAATTAAAGTTTAAAAAGTAAAGATTAAATTTCAATATTTAAACTCTTTCTATTTATTTGTAAATTAATAATTTCTCTCTTCAAAATTTTAAAAACTATTAAATAATAAAACATAATTACCATTCCAGCTATCGAGTTTACAGTGTAGGTAGTAAGGTGAGAAATTATAAAAAGAATCATAGAGATGATAGCAACATTATCTTACAATCTTAATAATATTTTTAATATTAAGAAAATGATAACGCAAATGAAAATATTGATAATTTAAATTATTATAATTCTAAAATATTCATAAGGAATTGTAGCATCTACGCTATAATAGGAGGAAATCATGCAGTCAAGCAACTTTAATATAACTTCAGATGGATTAGCAAATCCTTTAATAATTTATTTAATGTATACTGGTAGCTCAGTCATTACATTGGAGCAAATAGAGAGTTGTTAAAAGTAATTTATTATAATAAAAAGAAAAACAAATGATTCACTGTCATATTTAAAATAAATCCTCAGCACCTTTAACATTATCTAAATTCTCAGGTAGGAATTTAATAAGAAAATTTATCTGATTAGAATTACGAAAATGATAACATTTAGCAATGAGATTGCTAAATTAATAATAAAATTAGCATTTTTATAATCGCAGCTAATTTTTATTAATTAAGTAATTTATTTTCATTTTAATAAGAGTAATAATCTTTACCTTGCACAAATAAAAGGAACTACTGAATAATAGTTTTATCTCCATGATTTTCCAAATAAATCGCAATCCATACAAAGGGAACCTATATTTCCTTTTTAATTTTTTATTTAACATTAAAAAAAGAGTATAGTTGAAATTAGTATACCTTATAGGCAGTAACGATTTTAATCGGTATACTTTTCTTCTTCCTTTACTCTTTAAATATCACCAACACATTAATAAAACCCAAAACATTAAATGTAGTTATAACTTCTCAATGATGATCTCCACATACCTTTTGGAAGAAGTATATAGGTATTATTACAAATAAAATTTAGAGGACACTTATAACATTTATCTCCATCTTTTAAGTTATAAGTTTCTGCTGGACATTAAATGCATCTATCTTTTTTCTCTCCTTTATTATAATAGGTTGTTCCTTAAGGACAAGTATTAATCATTAGTATATCCAATTCATAAAAAATATTTTTTTATAGAGAAACAAGTTCTCCATTCTTATTATAAACTGGATATTAAGCATATCCACTTGAGATCATAACCTTTACTTGTTTTCCTAGTTTTCCATAAATTTAAAGGATATTAGTTAAATTAAAGGTTCCATTGCTTTGTGATATTATCTAGGGTGAGGCTAAGAATCCTTCATTAGGGATTAAAGCAATATTTAATTATATTTCTTGATTTAATTATGAAATGTTTTCTGCTTCATTATTAACTAGTTATAGTATTATCTGATCCTTTTTTAATTTAATGAAAAAAATAAATTTTGGATTTCTTTTACCCTTTAGTGCAAGGGGGTTTTTTCATAATATCAGCTAAGAAGTATTAAATAAATTTAAAAATACAAATAAAATTGTCATTAAAAAACTATAAAATGGTCCTCCTTATTGGTTCTCCCTCAACTAAAAGGATTAAAATTATAATTATGTAAATTAATATTGATTATTATAAAAAAGTTGATAATTACTTTGAAAAATCCACTAATATGATTTTCAATAGACATCTTATTTTTAAAAGGAACAGAATTTTTATATCCTATAAATCCAACTGCAAATTATAATAGACTATTGCTATAGAGTAGGGCAGAATTTCCCCTTAAAGAGTTATCTTTTTATTATTATAATGGAAAATTTTACATTTGATAGAATGTACTTCCAATTTTTGCTTTGTTTCCATAGAAAAAATTATTCAATAAATGAATATTTTATAATTCCTGAGCTGATTCTCCAATATCTGAAACAATTCCTCCACCAAATTACTTAGCATTACTATTAAATATTGTTGAGCTTATTAAATAAAAAACAGAATTTGATATCATCAAAGATCCACCATTATTAAGAGCTGTATTATTATTAAAATTGCATTTGTATATAGTTTAATTTTATTAAGATCTCCTTATAATATAATCTTCATAGTAATTTAATTATTGTAAAGATCTTAATTTATTTGATTATTTAACTTATTTTGGTTATGATAGATACAAAGCTCCTCCATTAAACGCTATATTCTATTCAAAGTTACTAAAAGTAATTAATGTATGATTTGATATAACTTGTATACTTCCTTATGTACATTATGAGCATTTGTTTCTTTTGTATTATAATTCTTCTACTTTTATTATCTCACTCTCAGCGAATACTAAAGAAGTTCTTAAATTATTTTCTAAATTTTATTATAAAGCTTCATTATTATAAATCTCAACTTTCAACATCTCTAAATTTATTATATTTGTAAAATAAAGCAGCTAATCATATACTATAAAGCCATTTATTTTATTTTATATCATAGTTAATTTGTTTATTTATCCACACTGTATTAGACTTTAAAATAATAACCTATAATAGTTATTATCATGATACAGATCTAATTAAACAGATTGTAGAGTCAAAAAAATAGATTTGATTATCTAGACATTTGAAAAGCTATAAAAGTAAAACAATACAGGGGATGTGCTAATTGAACTTATTATAAGTGGAGAATTCTAAGAAATTAAGTTTATAAATTTAATTTGAGTATCATAAGAGATTTTACATGTAATTGATTAAAGTTAAATAATACTTTTCAGATTTATTTAGCTTGAATAAATGTTGCTACCCTTTTAAGAAATGTTGCTGATGAAATTAGAATTTTCAACATTCAGGAAAAATTTATTCCTGTTCGGAGAAAGATATATAGCTCCTCCTTGATATACTGAAAAATTATTTTCAAAAATACATGAGTTGAAATATATTTCTACTCCTTGGTTAGATGTATTTTAATCAATATAAATTGCACCACCATTTGAGTTCTTAATATCAGTAGCAGAATAACTCCAATTTGTTGAAAAAGTAGTATCTGTAATCTAAGCCCTTGCCATCTGAGAAGTCTACCAATAGATGCCACCTCCTTAAACTGCTTAGCCTCCACTTATAGTAGAAGATTTTAATATCAAAGTTTGAGAATCAACTGAAGCAATCCCTCCTTTAGTAGAGCTTCCTTATAGACTAAACGATTTCAGAGTATCAAATTATATTCTGAAAATAGAAAACAGTATTTACACACTATTTGCTTACAAATAAAAGAGATTGTGATTTGGAATAGGTTCATTGTTTTCTATAAAGCAGTTGTCAATCTAAAAACTACCTAAAGCATTTTTCAAATTTAATATAGTAGACTTAAATTTTTATGAGTCTTCAGACTATTTTTAATTAATAAAATTATCACAAGGAATTAAAATTTTAAATTAATTTTTTACCTATATTTTTGGTTAAACTACGTTAAAAGCTTTAATATTTGTCAACTTTACATTTCCCCTTAGCATGTTTAATTCCAAGGCACTAAATATTTGTGCTTTGAGCTTAACACTTAGTTATTTTCTAAAAGTGATTGAATTATAAGTAACACTATTGAAATCCGCCTTAAATAGCTATCCACTATTTGAATTCTCATTGATTTGGCTAACCATAAATAGAACTTCATCTGCAATTAATTTGGAAAATGAAACAGTCTTTATTTTAATTTATTAATTAATTTCCAAAATTTTTAATAAATTTAATGCAATACTAAAATTATTATTATTTCCAAAATTTAAATTTGTTAAAGAAACAAACTTTATTCCTATTACTTGGACTAAAGTAATTAATTTCTCTTCATCTATGACTCCATTTAAGAGGAAAAGCCTATTAATTTGTTTCATATTAAAATGTTAAGCGTTGTAACCTTAGGAATACTTGTTTTTAATTATTTAGAAATTAGTAATATTGACATCTCCTTTAAACTTTCCATAAAAATCGAATAGCATCTATCCTTCTTATTCAAATGTATTATTTTCTAATAATAATTTATTTAATCCAATAAATGTAGAGTTAAATGCTTCTTAAACAGAAGAAAATCTAAATAACGCTGTATTTTTAAAAATATTTTGAGTAATTGTTAAATCTGTAGCATTTAAAATGTTAATATTAAATAGACTCATTTTCTGCTTCTATTACAATTTATCTAAGATACAAGTATTATTAATCATTGTTAATTAATTAAGAGTCACATTTTTAAATCTCTCTCCTATCAAAAGAGAAGAGTCTCCTTTCATAGTTGAATTTCTAAATTAAAAATCTGTGATATTAACTATATTTACATAGTCTTCTCCTTGATAAGCATTATCTATGATATATGAACTATCTGATAATACCCCATTAATAAAGACAAATGACTCAATATAAACATCGTTAGGATAATCAGAGACTATAAATTTAGATTGTATAAAGGATGAATTCTATATAGCTACATTCTTTAGATTATATGTTAAAAACACTTTACTAAATACTGATTTTATTGAAATCAGTTAGGAATTTGATAGACTCAGATTATTGAAAACTAAATTCTTCATGAAAAAAGTGCCATTAAAATTATCAAAATATAATTTTAAAGAGTTTGAGTATTCTAATTAAGAGAAAAAGGTGATGTTTTAAAACTCTATACTTCTTATATAACTATCTAAGACCTAAAAGCCATATCCCTTATTTGGATTCTTAGGAATAATATTAACATTTTATAATTTAAACTCACTAAAACCTTTAATCTAAGAAGCCTCCTGTTAATAAATAGTGTAATCAGTTTTCCCTTCAGTTTAGTTTGCACGTAATGTAAGGGTTAATAAATCAAGAGAAGGAATTTTTTCTTTAAGCTTTGTTTCAATCTAAAAGGCAAATTATTCTGTACAGTTTCGCTAATTATCAATTAAATGAACTATCAACTCTAATTATCTTAGTTATAATTCATTGTAATAAACTATGATTCTGTCGAATTCTGGCTCATTCACAATTATTTAATCAATATCTAACATCCACAGCTTATATAGATTGAAAGGTTCATTGTAGGTCCCTTTACCAACTGGTACATTCACATCTCCACATATTGCATACAACTCGGTAACTTTTTTGAAAAAGCAACCATTGTCTTCTTTCAAACAGTATTAGCATTTCATTCTTTACTTATCATGCCTTATCTCATACTTTTATAAGTCAACCAAACTGCTAGGTATTTAATTCTTGCATGTAAAACATTTTACTTAATAAAAACTCAAAGGATTTAAACTAAAATCTTATGACTAGTCTTCACATGTTTCACATCTTAATAAATTAAAGAATTTAATTATTATTTTAATTAATTAAGATTTAAATTTTACAGTAAAGGCAAATTTGACAGTTTCTTTGCTATGAGTCAAATGTGATCATTTATTGAAAATTGCTTAAGAAGCTACTCCCTAAATGGAGTGTTGCAATAAAGCTTTAGATAGATAAAATTTACTAGAATAAACTTGTAGAATTGCATGAGATGCACAAAGGATCATTCTTATAATTAATACAATTAGTACAATGCTAACCACAATCTGGTAATTAACATTGTTTCCTAGTAAAATCAAGTACTCTACCATATGTACATTCCATGCAAATTAATTAGATTAGAAATACAGAATTATAATTAAGCCTTTAATATATGGTTAAATATTTAACGGTTTCTTACTCATAAATTAAAAGGTTTGTAAAATTAACTCTTTTTGAATTAATGTATCCTTACTCATAACAAGCTGTACAGCCGATTGGACATGGTATACATCCATTAATACTTGGTATATATCCTGTTTTCTAACATTTCCTACATTAAAAATGATTATTTCCAATTTCATAACACCCAATACACCCTTATACCTTTTTGATAAAATTACATTAATTTAGTTTTTAAAATTTTCATTATTTTTTAAATACTTATAGGGAACATTTAGAAGATAAATCGCATTAATTATTTCCTAAATGTGTGGATTATGGATTATTCAAACTGCATTCATGTATATCAGTCGTTATTAATGATGTAGATATATAATTATCTCGATCGTCGTAATAATTTTTATAATAACAATTTAGAACATATTTATCATTATTGTCTTCGTAGTAATTGCATTTTCCATTATCATAACAACTTTGATTTGAACACGAGACACATTTCAAAGATGCACTACTTTAACTTGCATCTAAGTATGTTTTAAGCGGCTATGAATCAGAAAAATAATCATACTTATCACAATATGATAATGATACCTTTTCACAATCAAATTCTATTTTTAATTTGCCAAAATAAATTATATAAAATGAAACTCTTTTTAAATAAAAGAGTACTATTCTTTGCTAATTAATATCCTGATTTGCAAGCTAGGCACTATGCAAAAATATTTTAGTATGATTAAAAGAATTATTTTCTGTAGTTTAATAACTTTTCAGAGAATACTGTTTAATTATTAAAATAATAGTTAGTAATAAGAATATTTAAAATTTGTTACCATAAGCACATTCAAGGCAAGAAAACCCACACTATTCGCATTATTACATGTTAGCACTCACCATATATTGAGGAAAACATTCAGAACATACAAAGAATGTATTCGATAAATCATAAATCCCTTAATCTAAATCCTCTTTAGGGATATCATCAATTATGATAATTTTATTATCTTTATAAAACAGACTCATTCCACATTTTGAACAATTAAGAGGACATTTTTCACACTAACCAGATGAATTTACAAAGTATTTATCAATACATTTGTAACATTTTGCTATTTTATTTTCATCTGATTCGCATCTGATGCACCCATATATGCCTATTAATTAATTTATATAATATAATTATTAAAAGATATTTCATATACAGTAAGTTCTTATATATTAATTAACACCCAATTTTTAGAAATTGAAAATGTTGTAATATTAAGGCACCAGCTCTAAAATTTTAGTGCTGGCCTATCGCTGGTATTAAATATGAGAAACCACTGTATATGATATTTTAAGAATAATTCATCAATAAAAATGTTTTAATTTACATGAAAAAGGAGAATTAGGTTTATAATTAAATTTTTAATTTGCTAAGGGAGTTCTATTTTTTTAATCTTCAGAAATAAATTCTGTTTACCCTTCAGATATTACATAATAAGATAGTTTAGAGTAATTATTAGTAAATCTTTTTAACCCAAAGAACTACACTACCATCTTAGAGCAATTCCTTTTTAGTCCATAATCTTTTACCCTTTTATATAATGTAAGCCTGTAAGAATTTCATTTATTTAAGAGATAAATTAAATTACCAATCTTCATCTTATAAACTACATTAAACACATTTATAGTATTCAGAACTATAAAGTTTTAAAGATTCATCTTAATCAATATTAGGAATTAGATTGACATCACACTTGATACAATATTATTAGTCATTTTTATTAACTTTGAATAAGAAATAGTCCTCAATACATTAAGTGCACATAGTTGAACTTTCACATAACCTACATCTATATTTAATATTTTTTCAAGATCAGATTTAATCATTTTATAATATATTAATTTTATGAAATAAAAATCATATCTTAGTCCCTACTTTAAAAAGTTTAGATAATTGTTTAATTTTAGTGAATTATAAAAAAATATTTATTGTTTTACCCTTCTGAACATTTCTAACTGTTTTCAGAGCAATCTTTATTTGGAAAACAGTCTTCCTTAACATAGATGATATTTAAATTAAAATGAGGATATTTTTCAATATTTTATTTTTCATAGCAATAACCGTCTCCTGGATTATAATAATACTTAGGGCAGATCAAACATGATTTTGATTTACTTGCAATCTCAAGCCATTAACACAATTAGTTTTTATCTTTACATAAAGTTTATTAATACATATTAATGCTGTCTATGTTTTGGACAATACATCCTTTATCTTATCTAAACTAATATAGACATTAATTAGTAGAATAATTTGATACAAGTAAAGAGAAATGTGTGCACTTTTTCTAAGATTCGTTAAGGCAAAATTTTTAAGGACATACCTAACAACCATATGAAGAAATAGAAAGGCACATACCTAATAAATAAAATAAAGTAAAATCAAATCAAATAAAATTTTATTTATTTAATGAATTTATTATTACCAAATGAATCTTAGCAATATGACGTACCCATATTAATGCAAGTAGATCCTTGTAAACATTATTAAAATTAGCAAGAAGCACAATTCTTAACAGGATCTGTAGAATTTACACATTTTCCTTAGGAATTTGTACAAATGATATTCTTTTCCACTTTAACACAAAATTACTGGCCTTAGATGTTTTCTTAAATACAGTATTACCCATAAAAGCAAAATTCCTTTTTAATATTTATGGATATTATACTTACTAATATAATCAAATTAAAGATACTATTTTTTTATTTTTGTCTGGGTTGGTTAGATCATTTTCTTTTACACACTTCTATGTGTTGAGATACCTTCCTTTAGTTAAATTTATTGAAAAGTAAATTTAGTTATTGAATTTATTTTTATTCGTTTAATTACCAACTTAGTCTTTTAATAAAAAATCTACTTCTACACAAGCTTACTATTTTGCATCAATTTAAGAACTCAGTAAGCAAAATCTATATATTTTCAAATTAATTTTATTTAACTGAATATGAGAAATATTCTTACTTAGGATGGCAACTCCCAGCACCAAAAATTCCTTTTTCACCTTATTAAAGGCATCTACTTGTCTCATTTTCTCTTCCAGGGTATTCGATTGATAATTTAATACATTTGTAGTTTATCAAACAATACTCTATTGCACAAAAAATGGATTAATCTTAATTTTCAGTCATACAATATTGAGTCTATAAATTCCTAGCAATGGCCTTAGCCGAATACCCAAGAGGAACACAAATTCCATTTAATATACAATAAAAACCATAGATACAGCTGACAGAATTGGCTAAAATGTTAATTAAATTAAATTTTTATAAATTTGAAATTATGTATTAAATAATTACGAGAGAATAATTCTTAACATTTGCCTTAACTTGATTTAGCTTAAACTGTTTTTACTTTAAAGTTGATGCTTTCAATTTACAAAGGATGACAAATATATTTTTTAGTGCCCCTATAATTTTATTAAATTTAAATAATGATTAAGATGAATATTAGATAAATAAGAAATAATTAATTACGGAATATTAAATATGCAATAATATTAATCTCTGCACTCTGTAATTCCTGTTTTATTATTCATTTATTTACAATAAATTCTTTTAAATTATATATTAATGATAGAATAAAATATCAGCTATCATTTTAATATGATGCTAAATATTTTCAAAAATTCTCATTATCTTACCTCCACTCCAAAGCATATTTGCAAGAAAAAATAATATAAATTTTTAATCTTTTAATAAAAAAATCCTTAATTTTGATGTGAAAATAAGATGAAGTTATTAATAAAAGGGGTAGTGCTGTAGCTACACTAGTATTTTAATTTGATTTTAAATTCAAAGATATAAATCCTTGTAAAAAGTCAACATTAATAAAATTCTTTTAAATCTTTCCCAATTATTTAATCCAAAATAGAGTTTTTAAATATATTTTGTGCAAATATAATTAGGAGCTAGGTAGTAAGTAAATGAGATCAATACAATAAACTTTGTAATAAAGAAAAAATCTTTAATACCTATTTTAGACTCTTAAAATTTCACTAAGCATTTTTAAGTATAATTCTCACTTCCAATATACTACTTGTCTTCAATAAAATTCCCTAATTCAATGCAATACCTGATTCCACTTCTTTTTTATAAAATGCAATACCCTTGTGGGCAAGTTTATATGTTTTATCCTTTGTCTTGAACAGTTTGATAAGGAATACAATTGCTTGTACCTATTTCCTTGGCAAAATTAGGTTAAGTTCGATCTGTAGATAAAGATACACATTTTGGAGGAGAGGGTGCTTTTAATAAGCATTATGATTTCTGATAGCACTTTAAACTAAATATTTAATTAAATTATTAAAATAAGTTTCCAAAATAATTTTAATTTATTACAATGAAGTACTGCTAGCTTAACAAAATCCATCATCATCTCTTGTCGCTGTATTTCCAGAATATGTTATTTTAGTGCATTTCTAATGAGGTACATCAACACAGACAAGAACTGGATCTACTAAAATTCTTTTGCTATATTTGGAATTCAAAAGCGCTGATTAATTTTAGAAAGAATACTGCTAGTTTATATTTAAAAATCTCCTACTTGAAGAGACTAAATGACAAACTTAAGTATTATATTTTAAAACGCATGCTTCATTTGTGCATATTAGTTTTTAATTTTAGGCATCTATATATTATAAATGAAATAATCTTAGAAATAATTATAAAAATAAAAATCTTTACCTATTAATTACTGTAAAAAGTCATTTTATTCAGATATACATATTCCTATTTATCCTTTATTCTTTAATACAATTGCTCCCTTTTATTTTTATAATTAATTTTAAAAAATAATAAGTAGATCTTTTTGTTATTACTGCAGTAAGTGGGTTTTCACTATTTATTAATTCACATGATTTTTAAAGAGGGTTTTAAGGGTTTAGTATACACGTTGTTTAAGTATCTTCAGAATAAAAACATTCAATAAAATCTGTTTCAGAGTTATCAGAACATGTGTGATCTGGCTTCTTAGAGATGTATTCAAAATCATCCATTTCCACACATGAATTGTCAGATATGCAAAATCTAATAAAGAAAGGTTAATCTAATATAAATAATTATGAACAATAAAACATACCCTTAGATACATTAGCCTATTTAATCTATCTATTCATTTATCTTTTAATATTTTTCCACACAATTCTAGAACAAAATAGTTCTTCCTACTATTTATTTACTCAAGTCATAAATATCCGCAATTTGAGATTACCTATAAAGACAGAAACCACTTTTTAGGAAAATTAAATCTATCGAGAATAAAAATAGAAAAGTTTTCTTTAAGAAGTAAAAATAATTAAATACTGTTTTTGATAATAAGAGACTTAATTTCTTCTTATGTAACACAAGTATTTTGTTCCTTAATCAGAACAGCTCCAATCACCTCTACCGCTGCTTTATAAAATATACAAGATTTATCTGATAAGTTTTATTTTTTCTGTAAGCAAATATCTTTGTCATTAAAACAGATTTCTATTTATCCAATTTAAGAAGGAGCGACGCAGTTATTATTTATGTCTTTACCAATGTTTATTATATTGTCCATCAATATACATACATTACCTTAAAGACATTCCCTTTGATAGTCAAAAAAATATATTTAAAGAATGATAAGCCCAAATAAATAAAAAATACTCCTTTTTGCAATCACACATTTTGCTTGTTTTTCTTTGTTAGTAGTTGTCTAGTTTACTATCATCTCTTAAGCAAAAATTCTATTTAAGATTTATCAAATCTAATTAATAGTAAGTCAAGATAAAGTTTGTGGTTATAAAAAGATAAATTGAGTAAGATAAGTGTTTGCTAACCTAATTAAGATGAAATCTAAAGTTATCCTATATCTTCCTTCTCAATGCAAACTAAAGTGCTATCGACATCTTTGTATATTCCAATATATTAATCATCTGATTCATCAGTTATACTTAAGCACATTGTTTTTGATTTATTCAAGCATATTTAACCTTGCTTTTCAAAACATTTACTCACCTGAGTTGTAACTTCTCTATCTCGCAAACACATTTAATTAATATCTACACCATATATTTCTTATGATATTGATATGCATTTTATTTATAATTATGAATAGCACTCATTCTAAATGCAATTCTCTCCCATTGCTATAAATATTTAATGGAAAAATATTGTTAATTAAATGATAAAAATCTTCATTTTTCTTTATTTTTAATTTAAATAAAAAATATTCTTCTTCCTTAATATTAAATTACTTATACAAAACTCATTCTGTTAAATTGTTTGGATAGCTTTTTAAAAAGAATTAAACTGGGGATTATTAATAAACCAATTTATAAGATATATTTGAAGAATAATAATATAGAAGAATACAAGTAAAATATAGGAAATTAATTCTTTTATCATGTAAAAAGATTTTAAATTTTAAGGCTCATTGAGACAAATATCTTTTTCTCTAAAGAATATTAAAAAATGTTAGTTAAAATCTAATTAATATTTACATTTTACGATACATCATTTTTGCAAACTTTACAAAGGTTTGAAATGAATAATTATCCCTCAAAAATATGAGTCTAATTTAGTAAAGAAATAAAATAAATAATCGTATATTATTCTCTCTATTAAAGTTTACTATTTCAAAATCTAAAATCAAAAAAATTTTGACACTCTTTTTTTAAAAAAGTCAGTTTTCCTTTAAATTAGTAATAAAAGTACCCAATAATTTTTGATGAAAAATAAATACTTGGGTTGGTTTTTTTTATTTTGTTTTATTTGTTTGTTTTTTTGTTTTTTTGTTTGTTTGATTGTTTGTTTATTTATATATTTGTTTGTTTATTATTTTAATTGTTTATTTATTTGTTTGTTTGTTTGAGAATTTAATAATAAATGCTTTAATTTGGTTTTGATTTTTAGAATATTAATTAATGGGATAAAGTGATTAGCTATTTACATAATTTAAAATAAAATATATGCTCATATTTAATTTTTACATTTATTATTTATATTAATCCTCTGTTAAAGATGCTTTCAAAAAATAATGAAGCATTAACCATAAATAATTTACATACAATCTATTATAGTTTTTCAAAAAATTATTGAATCTTTTATAATCCTTTATTTATTTTCTTGTAAGTGATATTATTATTATTATTATTTTAGTAGTAGTTGTAGTAGTAGTATAAGTAGTAATTATTAATTGTAATTGATTGCGAAATTATATGTTTCAAATATTTTCCTCTTTGTTTTCTAATTCTTCATTATCTATTTAGGAATCTACATCAATATCTTCTAAATTTTTCTTTTACTCATTTTGATCTTTAAACTCATCTAATTAATTTTAATTATCTTCATTACAGTTAAATAATAAATTATTACAGAAATTTAGTTTTGGATTGAAGTTGAGAACTGAATGAATATTTGATTATTATTTTGATTGATCAGAATTTATATTAAATTAAGAGTAAGTTTAGTTTGAGACTTAATAATCTTTGCCAAACTGATTCCATCCTTGAGTATCTAAGAATTATTATTATTAAGGCAAGCTAGATGATTTTTAATTTACCTCAAAATTTCTATTTACAATCTAATTTTCTTAACTTACTTTAGCAGGATTTTATTAATTATTCTTCATAACTAGTAATTATTAAAGCTTTGAATAGGCCTCAAGCAGTTTACGCTATTATTCTTCAATAGCTTAATTTTCAACACAAGGATCATCTTAAATTGAGCAAGACTAGTTTAATCTTTCTTAATCAATATCTTCCTCTATAACTTATTAAGAATTAATTTAAGGGACTTAGCTATTATTTTCACTGAATGAAAATCTAGATCTCATTGGAATAGAATCTTTCCTAGTTTGCTAGTAGTGATCTTCATTTGTTGTGCTTCTTATATGATGATCATCTAATAAATTTTGTATGTCAAGAAGAGAAGAACCTTCTTAAGTTATTCCTTATTAATTAACCCCTTTACATTCATTTAAATAATATTCACTATGATTTTATATCCCTAAATTTTGAGGTGATGTAGCTCCCTAGATTTATTGAGTAAGAATAGTTAAGAAAGTTGATTGTTTGTTTGCAACTTCTGTTTTAGGGATAGATAAAGAAGGTTATACGATAAGATTAGTACGGTTATTTTCTTTTTCAGTGCAGATTTTTTTTCTCAATAAATTCAATTTCTATAATTTTAAATCATCTTCGTTGTCACAAAGAGTAAATGAGCTTTTACGAGCTCTTAATAAAATATTAGGAAGACCTTAACTTGAGCCTATTTCAGATGAATTCTTAAGTCCCTAACTTGAGTTTAATGAATTATTACAGGGAGAAGATTTTACTTGTTATAATATATTAGATTAAATCTAACGAGAAGAATTATAGTCACCATCAAAATTGAGGAATTGATTTAAACGAGGTTAGCAGTTGATTAAGTTTGAATTGCTTTAAGGATGATCAAATATCTTACCATATTTTTTCCTAATTTTAGAAAGAAGATAAATAATTAGAAATTAGAAAGAATTTATTTTTTTTGCTTTAATTAAATTACAATATGAAGTGGAAAAAGCTTTCATAATCTGTTGGGCGGTCAGACTCTTATAATTGAATAGATGGAATAATATTTTATATAGTCTAAGCTTATTGTGGATGAATCTATTATTTTTTTAGGTTTTCACAATTAGCTCCCTGTTTGTGAATAGAGGCTGCTGATTCATGATAAATATCGTTTTCTTTATTAGATTGATTGTTAGTTGAAAGATAATTGTTTTCATTCTTGAACTTCATTTTATTTTGGATTAAAGTATTTTTTATTTAATTATTTTATATGTTTGTATTTTAAGTAGTTAATACAGCAATATTCTCATTGTTAATAGCATCTATCTCTTTTGAAGGAGCAAATGAAGTTTAGCTTGTTTATTATTAAGGAGTTTTATTCATACTTGAGTAAGCATGTAAGAATTAAACAGCACTTTACAAAGTATTTATTTATTATTGAATCTAAGCATTCTTCTATACATCTAATTTGTTAAAATTAATATTTCAGACTATAATTAGTATAATTTGTAATAATCTATCTTCTTTAATGAGAAAGCCATTAATTAGAATATTATTAAAAGAATAATCTTAAAAGATAATACTATTTGATTGGAGAAGCTGTTTCTGAAGATTGAGAGTTAATTGTGTATAGTGCTATATGCATTCGTTCAAGCCTATTTATAATTAATTTTTCAATATACAAAATATTTTCAATTTTAATAATATTCTACTTTAAGAGTTAACCATTTAAGGTAGAGAATCCTTAATTTTCTTAAGATCTTCATCAGTGAGTTATTTATCTTCTTCAGAAACTATTATTTAAATAGATAGAATTAAAAGTTAATGATAATTGTTTATGTTTAATTTATCATTCCAGTAAGATTTGAAATATCATGTATACTGATTCGTTAAGATATTATATAAATAATAAATAGAAAGAAAGAATCTGATTGAATTTATTAACGATAAGAAACAATTTGAATTGATCATTCAAATGCAAAATATTCCTCAACAAATATATTTTATTCAAATATCTTTCTAGCTTTTGCGATTGAAATTATATAAACAAAATTAAAAAAATATTTAATGAAAACCCAAAAGATTTGATCGATCACCTATTAAAATATTTAAAGAGAATTCATACTATTTGAATTATATTCTTTGATTATTATTTAGAAAAAATTCTTTGTTTAATGATTTAAAATTACTAATTAAATCGGATGGATAAGAAAAGATCTAAGTTTAAAGGGATATTTGAATTAAATTACAATTATTGCATAAATTAAAAAGGATATGCCCGTTTAGGATTAATTTTAAAAAATTATTCATGATAAAAAAGAACATGATATTAATTTAAATCACTATTAAACCTTTATGAATTTAACTAAATTATATTTTATTGGGAATTGAAGGAAATGAAATCAAATTAAAAACAGTCACCTTAAACTTTTTATTAGGTTATTTCTTTATTTAAAGTGAGCTTTAAATTTCGCGCAATATATTAAGATAAAGAAGTTATGAATGAATGAATGATTGTTTTTTAAAATAAAAAATTAATGGATTACTCATTGTAAAATTGCTTGCTACTGAGTCAGATCTGTTTCTTAAAGAAAGAGATGGAAGGAGAGGTTGTACTTCAAAATTTTATTAATTCATTTATTATGATTAAGGAATGTTCATTCCATATTATGGAGAACCATTTCCTAGGGATATTGATTTAGCTAAGATAGGATTTTGAATATTTTACACCTACGATCCAATATTGACAGATTAAAGTAGAGCCTTTTTGAGAAGAGAATTCTATTAACAAGGTTATTAGGGGAGGCTAATAGATTATTTAGCAGCTTAAAGTGAAGCCTCAATTGCTTAGCCTAAAAAGAAGTTCTATTCAAATTGTTATTAATTTTAGTGGGATTAAATATTGTTGAGTATATTTTTTGTATTATTTTAATTCTTCTCTCCTAAAATTTTTGTAGTGTTATTATGAAGGTTTTACTAGGGCATCATGCAAGACTAGGTCTTTTTAAGGGAGAGATTTCTTGAGGCACTGAGAGTGTTTATGTTTTCATTATTAATCATATTGCTTTGCTTTGTTGAGCTAGAAGTGTTTAGACTTATTAAAAGACCATGCTTTTTGTTATATTCCCTCTCTAGCTTGTTAAAGAATTTCTAAGCATGAGAGCGGATTTGAGCACCAGTTCTTGATTCAACATGTTCTTCTACCTTTTTCCAATTTTTACCATAGAGTGAGAGACCTTCGACAAAGCGGAGATGTTCTTCTTTTGTCCATCTACCTTGGTTACCATTGTTTGAGTTTGATCCACCTCCACACTTTTAGTTATTGTCTTCATCATCATTGTATTTGCCATAATTGTCAAGATTAACTCCAAATTAGAAGTCTTCCATAGTATTGGCATTGAGGTTTTACTATTAAGAATCAATTTGAGAATGTACTTAGTTAGTAGATAAGCTGCTTTAGTTGTTGGTAGGATTAACAGCTAAATTTTATTATGAAGAACATGCCTATTTTTGGTTGGATTCGAATTATTAGCGCTAAATTTCTAGCATTTCCTTCTTGCAATATTCTTTGATCATAGCATCAGAGCCAGTTATTGGGTGATTGGATTAGTTTAATTATTGTTATTAGTGAAGAATTCCAGTTGAAGGGCCTATTTATAAGGCTTGGTTATTGTTAGTAAGACTATCTGAAAACATTAAATCTATAAATTGTTTCTCTGTTTTGGCAAACTACTTGGGATTTACTTAATTGTTTTTTGTGTTGATTATTTTTATTAGTCTATAATGGATGAGTAAACTTTTTAGTAGGACACTTTGATGTTAATCAATTTAGAAATTCTAGTTTTTGAGTTTTATCCTTGGTTCTTGTTGCAGTTAAATACAAAGATTTAGGTAATTAATTGTCTTTTGTTTGTTTGTTTATTTGTTTGCCAGTTTTTGTTTCTACTTTTTTCTCTTTTGTTGTATTAACTAAATTAATGTTTTTGCTTTTTATTTTTTTTGAAGTTAGTTGATTGATGCCTTTAGATTTTTACTGCTTAAAATGTGATCGTTATAAGTGAGTCTCTCACTTAATTATATAAAAAAAACCAAAAAGATAATGAAAGATTAAAAAATGCGCTATTTCCTAAATTAATTAAAAGACTAAGAGGTATTGTATATTATCCATTATAATTATCTTAATATCTTCCACCTTTTCTTTCAATTTAGATAGAAGCAATCTGTTTAATTTAAATTGTTTGTAAACTGTCTTTTTTTTGGTAGAACTTTGCTTTTGATTTTTTGAATAGCATCATAGTTTGCAAAATAATTAATCTTATTAACCTGATTTATTTTTTCGTTGATTTACTTGGTTTCAATTTAATAATCGAATGATTTATTATTAATAGATAGGATTTACCTTCAATCATTTATTCCCTCAATCATATATTAATTATTATTTGAATAATAATATAAATCCTTGTAGATATCTTCTGGATCAAATAACCACTTTGACCGTTGAAAAAATTATTAATTCTTACAAAAAATAAAATAAGATAATATCTATTTCGAGAAGATCTAGTCGAAAAGGATACGGAGTAAATCAATCATCATAGATTAGAAGAAACATTATCTTCATCTAATTATCTAATGTCAATTTCTCATAAATATAGTTTGAAATGTGTAAAGGTAATCCATTTTTTTGGTTTATTTAAACTAATATCTTTCAAATAAAGTAAATTTTATTTTAGCATAACTGTATTTTTAAAAACATTTTATACTTTTCGTTTTTAGAATTTTACAAGAAAAATA
This sequence comes from Tetrahymena borealis, assembly GCA_000260095.1. Classification (NCBI taxonomy): domain Eukaryota; phylum Ciliophora; class Oligohymenophorea; order Hymenostomatida; family Tetrahymenidae; genus Tetrahymena; species Tetrahymena borealis. Next base: position 560,030 of record JH651264.1, on the reverse strand, counting down.
AAGTATTTTTAGTCATTCTTTTGTCTAATTACTTTTCTTTATGAGTCAATCAGTAATAAAATTTCTTTTCATTAATTTAACAATTTTTCCCACCTATCCTTATAAATTAATCAATTGGTAATCTAATCCCATATGTTGAAACATGTGAAATAATTAATAAATTACCTAGCAATTTGAACGTTAATATTTTAATTGCAGTAAAGCTTAAGATTTCTATAAATTATCTGTTAACTCAACTTTGCCTATTTTTAAACATAATCTCTCTACTAATAAAAATTAAAAATATTACTTATTTTTAATCTATCAAATATTTCCAATAGTATTCAATTATATCTGAATTTGTAATTATAGTTTTATTAAGGGATTTTTAGCTAGAAATCATAAATGTTTTTACTTGCTAGTTATTTCATTTTAAGCTTTCTTATCTAACTGTTAATTTTATTTCAGTAATGAATCAACAAAATATCTTATCTAAAAAATAAATTTTAAGTTTAAAATTTAATTTTTTAAAAAAAGATAAATAATATAAGGCTCTTATTACAATATTTTACCTTAAGTATTAACTTTAATATTTATCTCATATTTATATTATTTAACAGGCAAAATTTAAATTTATATTTAGAAATTGGAGATTGGAAGAGAGCTATTAAAATGCAAACTCAATGCTATGCCTTTATCTATTATTATTTTAATCCTGGCTATAATATTTTAAAATATAAATTTTTACTATTAATATTGATCTAGTCTTCAAATAAAAAGATTTGTTGTATATAAAAAGCCTATTTAATTAACTTTATTGATTATTATTTTTATATTACCATAATTTCTCCTTAATTAACACTCATTAAGATTTGACCTCCAAATTTTGAGTGTTAAATAATTTCCATTTTTAAAACATAAGTGTTAATAAATTTGAGTGCTAATTATAAAGAAATTACAGATTATTAAGCGGAAACTATAAATAATAAATATTAAGTTCAGTTTATTTATTACTATTTAAAAAAAATTTACCATTCCTTTTTCTATTTGGATATCTATTTTCATGTTTAAAAGAAAAGGATGAAATATTATTTCTAATATTAGGAAAATATTTTCAAATTTATGAATATTTATAAAATTAAAGATTTTTATAACAAATTTATTAAAGATATTTAAGTCTACTTTTTTGATTAAGTATTTTGATAAATTAAATAAATCTTGAATAGAAAGAAAATAAGAATACAAATTAAATAAATTTTAAATGAAATAAATTGTAATATGTACACACTTTTATCAACCTCCAAAAGAGGATAATACTATCCTAATTTTTATTTTTAATAATCCTAGTTAAATACTTATTTTATTTGTATAGCTAACTAACTAACTAACTAACTTACTTAAAACCATTATTATATTATCATTCTTGCGTATTTTTTATATATTTTAGACTCTTATTTCCTTTTGTATAAACTTTAAGATTTAAAAATTTTTATAAAGTTTGAGACTAAGAATTCTTTAATTAATCTTGTTAGTTTTCAACTCTCTATGGTTTTATTAATGAAGTTCTTCCTTATTAATAATCATCTTAGCTTTTTAAAGTCTCCCCAAAAGTCATATTATATTACTTTAATTTATTACTTTATTATTAATTTTCATACTCAGGTTAGTATTCCTTTTAAATTAATTTGATTTATTAAGGGTCTTTATTCTATTATCCTCCAGAATATTGTCCTTTGATCCTTATTTGTTCATCCAAAATGCTTGAAAGAATCGAATGAAAGCTTCTTCTATAAGGTAAAACAGGCTTTTTTATTGTTTACTCAGATTTAGAATTTTTATTGTTTGCTGATTTATCTAATTAATTGTACTTTTCTATTCTTTCAATTATTTTTTTATTTGAAATAGGATCTTTTAAAGTTTGAAGGAATAGTTGTTTATTTATCTTCTATAATTCATTTAGTTCATTTTTCTTTTCAGTGCTAGCCTCAGTTCTAATTTTAGTTAAGTAAGTAAATGCACTTACATTTCTAGTTCTCTATCCACTTTGAGATTCTTAGTGATTCTCTTCTTAAATTATTTAATCCTAAGATCTCCTCTTATTCTAAACTGCTGAACTTGATGCCAAATAAGCTGATAGTTTTTTTTATTTTACTATATTTTTAATTTTAAAAATTTTTATTAAAATAAAATATAATAAGCTAAAATATTAAAATAGTTACCAGTACTTGAATTGGTCATAATTTTAGAAATATCCTCTACTTGTATTTTTTATTGTTTTAAAATTCTTTCTAATTATTCTTAATCTATGCTTTATGTTAAGGCATCCACTATTTATTAATATTAAATTGAATTATTTATTATTTAGGTTATTAATTAATAAAAAAATTATTAATTACATCTCGAGATGTGGTTTATTAAATTTGAATTTAAAGCCAAATTCTTTCTAGCACTCCCTATTTAGTCAGGTTTGATAAAATCTTAATAGGATATAGTGCTTTACTTTTTTTTAAGGGAATCACAAGATATAATTCTTTTTCGGATTGATACTTAATTTCTTGTTTCAGAAGGAATTTCATGGTTTTTATTAGGTTTATTATTATCATTAAAATTCTGAAAGATATGTGGATATTTTTATAGTACAACTTTGTTTCCCTCAGGCTATTGATCACTCAATTTTTTTACTTCATCAACATTATTGATAAAGTGTTGCGATTCTTTGAATTAAAAATATTCTTCTTGATCAGTCTTATATAAAAGGGAACTTCTTCTTCTCTCTTGTTCTTACATTTTTCTAGCAATTTCATCATTTTCTATTAACTCTTTCTTCAAATTCTTTTTACCATCTGTCTTTAACTTCTCCAAGAAAAATTCAATATCAAACTCTGCTTTTCTTATTTTACTGAAAGAATATGAATATTTTTTAAAAATTTAAAAAATTAATACCTTTCATTAGTTTCTTTTTTCCTTTCTATAGGTGTTTCTGTAGGGTTATCAACTTGATTTTCTAATCTTTAAATAGCTTCTTGATTTTCTTCTATAATTGTATGATTGTGATTTTCAAACTCAGGTAAATAAGGAAATTTGGAAAAAGTTAGATTCATATTTTTTCTTAAATCTTTACTCCTCTTATTTTAGAATCTAGGGCTTATTGTCATGAGAATATTCATCTCTATTAGTTTTATAATAAAATTAAACCAATTTTTAATTAATAAATTAAATTAAAAATGCTTACATTCATCTGATTTTTATTTTATTTTCTATAATAATTGTTATTCTAATTCCATAATATCTATTACAGATTTCTCATAACACTCCCATGCTGATTCTTTGAGTAAATGTAAATTTTAAAATATATATGAAAAGGTAGGATCTCTTGAATCTTCTTCACTACAGGGTAAGTTTTGTATGAAATTTTTGATCATAGTATGATTAGCAAATCCATATATTATATTATCATTTTTGATAGCAAATATCCATTTCTCAAGAACAGAGTTATCTGGTTCTATTATTGATTTGTGATTGTTTAATAACAGCTCTGAAAATTCATTAAACAAAATCAATATATTATTATTTTCTAATTCCTTCTTTTTAGGGCTATTATCAGTTAATTTTGCTTGGCTCAGCAGTTTCATACCTAAATTTCTTTTAAAACTACCCATATCTTTCATAAACTCTTATGGAATTTCAAATTTCTTCTCACTGATTTGCTTTTTCATAACTTTAACATCATTTCTAATCATTTTATTAATTTTTTCTATATTAGAGATAACTTGATCTCTAAAATCCTCACCTAAATTAACCTTTCAAAAAAAAATTTTACTAAAAACTAAATATTTGAATTAATATCTTACTTTGCATTAATCTTACATTAATAAAAGAATCTTGGCTTTTCTGATATGACTCTCAACCAGTCCCATAAAGGAATACAATAAACTTTTTTCATATCTTTCGCTATCTTCTTTTAGTACTTGAGTCTGCTAAAATGATTGAATCCCTTTGTTTAAATCTTTTTCAATATAAAGAGACTAAATGATATCAGATCTTTAAGTATTATCAATCTCTGATTAGATACTCTTTTTCTCCAATATTCTTTTTGGAGAGTTTTATTAAGCTTCTCTAACCTAATCCAATTCTTAAGTAATATCTTAATTTTGCACTGTTTTTTCTGATTTAATTAAGTTTAGATCATTGTAGGCCATCTTAAAGCCTTCAAATTAGTTAGATAAAAATTAAAACTTTTATATAAGCTTGTCAGATAGCCCTATAGGTCCTTCTGGATGTCTTTCATAAAAATTATCGATCGTTTATAAAAAGTTTTGTCTCTCCTAATTAGGAGAGTATTGAAAACTTTATTATTTATATTTGATTAAAGGCGACTCTAAATTAAAATTGTCAAATAAAATGCTCTAATCCTTATTTATGTATTTTTCTATATCTTCAAGCTTAGAATTATTCAAATAATATTTAACTTATTCTTCTACAAACAAAGAATTTAAATCATCTAGCATCTTTATTTCTTAAAGTAGATCCAATTATTCTTAATTTCTTTGATTAAATTGCTCAGCAATTAAATCTAAGTCTTGGATTTGTTATTCAGTCTCTTCCAATAATTATTTTTATTTCTTTTTAAATATAAAATTATTTAATACAGTCAAAACGATGTCATTAATTTTAGGAAAATGTATCTAAATTAATGAACAGATAAATATGTTTAAAAAGTTACATCTATTTATATTAAAACATTGCACATATTGTTCTTTTGGTGTTTAGCTACAACTTAATTTTCTATTGCTCTTTTCACTTATTCACTTAAGATATCCTTAGATGTTTCATCAACTTATTAATATTGTTCATCTAAACTCTTCAGAGTTCTTTTTGTTTGTTTCAAATTGATATCAATCTTAACTTTTATTTTATTAAACTGAGATTTTTTCTCTTCGAATTCATTTCTTAATTATGATTTTCCATTGATACTCTTTCTTCTTTTATTCTAAACATTTAAAATTAAATTGTAAAATAGTATTTAATTAAAGATAATTTTATCAAATGATTACTATCTAAAAGCCTAGATCAGTAACTTCATGCTACATATTTTAATAGATTTAATTTTGATTAAAGATCAAAGATTCAACTCTTTCTATTTCCTATTAAATATTTTTCGTTTTCTCTTAGATAGCATTAGAGTCTTTTTCATATTTAATTGGAAAGAACTCCTAAGTAGACGATAAATACTAGGCTTGTGGAATTATATATCCAAAGCTATGGTTATTTTTTGTATGGAATGTTTATTTCTATTAAAATTAGCTCTTCTCTTGTACATTGTCAGTTCCTCCACTTATTGATCTATTTTTAGATCTTATATTTTCTAAACTTTTAAATAATAATCTAGGAGGCTTTCCAATATCTTTGCTGTCACATTTAGTATATAGTTACTCTAACTACATTTATTTTTTCTTATTTAGATTGACCCATCCATCTAGAATATCTCTAAACTATAATTTTAATGAATAAATAAAGTTAATTAATTGTATTTTTGTTTAATTAATTTGATAAAGAATTAAAAAATAAATGAATATAAAGCTCTAATGATTAACTATCACTCCTATATTAGAATTAATAAATCCAAATATGAAATAATAGAAGAAAATAATATTTGCAGAGTTATAATTAATTAGTAATTTAGTTTAGTTATAAATAAAGTGGTTGGTGGTTATAAATAAAGGTGAGAATAATAAAAATTAGTTGTTAAAAGTGAATATCTAAGGGTTACTTATCAAACGATTGTTAAATATCACAATTAAGTGTATTCAATATTACTCGAAAATCATGAGGAAATATAAATATTTTTATATTAAATTTTTATTACCTATGATTTCTTCTATGAATCTTTTAATTATTTTAGATGTGCACGTCTTCTATCTTCTTCCTATTCGAATTCAGATTCAAGGATCTATCTTTTAATTTCCATATTTTATTCAAAGTTCCTCTTCCTTTGTAACTCTCTATCTTCCGAATTAGAATCATCGCTTAAATCCTCATTTTCAATACAACTTTAACTCAAATGCTTTTTATTATATATCCCCGATCCATTAGAAATTCCATTTCCTTTCTTTAAACTTGTAAATCTATCCTTTTCATTTGACTGTATGTAATTAGATTAAGCTGTCCTTATTAAATTCCTATTATTAGAGGAAGATGTTGTATCTTATTATTATCCATTTAAATAGCTTTAATTCATGTTATAGTTTCCCTTTTTAGGAGTTGAATATATCACATCTTTACTAGCTGCCTTATTACCTAAGAGGATGTTAATCATGGCAGACTAATTATCATTTTATTTCTTACTATATGCTGATTTACTTCTCTATGAATTATTTGTATTTATTCTCTCTTATTTTTTTTCAGATATTGTATTTATTCCATCATTAGATTACTAATCTTTTTAAACCCTTCTAACAAAATTTGGCATAACCAAAGAATCCCCACTATCATCTAGTGAATTCTCATCTTTGTCATTACTTAACTAATCAGGAGCCTTGCTAAAATCATGATTATCAAAGTTTTTAAATAAATTTAGCTTGAACAACTATGATTCAAAATCGGCCATTTAAGAAAAAAGAAGAAATTAATAAATCTATTTAAGATGTCTTATTTAGAATCAGAAATAAATATAAAAAATCTAATTAAATATGAATATTAGCATAATTAATTATCTGTAATTGTAATTATTACAGTGGTTTTAACGTAAACGTATTCACAATACACACAAATCCTTTTTGCAAATAATATTATGTAAATTTAATCTTTTTATACAAGTTTTATCCATATAAAATTGTTTTAACAGATTTTTAAATTGAAACATTTAAAAGAAAAATATATAAAAAAAGAAATTTAAAGATCAAATAAGAAGAATAATAATTCCATTTACAGCTTTAATAGTATTATTTTTACTTTCACACTAGATCAAAAAATAAAAATATTATACTTAAATACTTATATTTTTTTCTAACTATAAAAATGGAGAATTGTTATAAATATTTTTTGTAATAGAAATCTGATAGTATAATGAATTTTTAAATAAGTTAGAATTTAATTTATCTAAAAATATATTTAAATTAAATAATAAAAATTTGTTTAAAAAGATTATTAGAATTTTTCAATCCAAATCTAAAAATATTTATAAGAAAATAAGTTATTCATTTAGCCAAAGGAATTTTAAAATAAAAAAGGATTAATCTATATTATTAAATAAACGCATTTCATTTAAAATTACCTTCTTAGGTAAATTCTCTTTATCTCATAATATAAAAATAGATAAATAATTAAATAATTTATTGAAAGAGCTCTATTTCATAAATTATTTTTATGTTGTCATAATATTTAAAAATGTGTCTATTTTACATTTAAATTCAAATATCTAAAGTTATAGATTTACTTACAAATAATTGGCACATTATTATTTATTTATAGCATGTAATATTACCTCTATTAATTTATAAACTAAGAATAGAATAATTTATTTCCATTCAATTTTTAATTAAATTTTTCAAAATGAGAAACAAAAATTATTTTAGAATAACTTTATTACTTTTGTAATTAAATTCATTTATAAATTTCATGCAATATTTTCTATTTTTACATTTTTTTTGGTTTAATTGGTTTAATATTTTACTCAATATTTATAGTTAAAATAGGAATTTTTAAGAATTTATTTAATTTTTAATTAATTTCTTATTGTAAGAATACTCTAGATATACATCTAAATGTATTTCTTAGATTTAAATTAATAGAAGAAATAGCTAGGAGATAATAATATCCTTATATGAATAATTTTGTAATTTACTTACTTATTAAATATTTAATTAGTTTTATTGATTTTTTTAAATATGACTATATCTTTAAGTCATAAAGAGTAACAAATGTAAATTAAGAAGATTAATTTAAATCTTACAAAAATATTCGTTGTTTCATATAAATTAATTCATCCTGATTTTCGATGGATAATATAGATAAAAGAAATAGATTATATTTCTTATCAAAAATTTTGTGCAAATTAAAGCAATTCTCTTTAATAAAATATAAATTAATTAAATCGCAAAGAAAACCATTTTGTTTTAACAATAATACTTTTCATTTACATGAAAAGAGATATTTTGAAAAATGGAATGTTTTTTTAGATTTTCAAAGCAACGGTCAAATCGAAATACTTCTTTCTTGTAATTTAAATAAACATTTAAAAAAAAAGTAAGTGTATGGTTAATACTTCAATAATTATAAATTGTTTGAAGAGATTTAAAAACTATATCGACAATAATTATCTAAACGAATCACACAAAGGTCTAATCAAAATGTACTTGTAATTCAGATTTAAATCTGGGTGAAGACATTAGAGAGATTAAATCAGAAGGAGTAATATCAAAGAATGAATGAAATAAGCAAGCAAGCATAAAGTAAAATTTACTAAAAAATTAGATAATTATACTGGAGATAAACTCTTAATTTGGTTGAATGGATCATAGAAAAGTGGGTTTGCTAATCTATGGAAATTCAAAAACAATATATAATCGAAACTTAATAAATTTTTCAAAAAGAATCAGGTAAATTAATAGAAATAAGTAATTATCCAATTAAAATAGAAAAGACCCAAACAAAAGAGATAACAAACAACTAGCATTTAAATAGCTAAAATAAAATTATTACCATCAAAAGGACAAGCCATATCTAAGCTTAATCATATTGACCTAACATATTGTTTTCTTAGCTAGAATATTCCAAGTATAGTCCTGAATTGTAAGACTCAACAGCCTAAAATCTGAATCTAAATTGATAGAAAATTAAATAGTTAAATAGTAGTTTATAAATAATTGTTTTGAATGTAAAATAATACATAAGTTTCAATCAACGACTTTGAAATTTTAAAACGCCTTGGAGAGGGCTCATTCGGTTCAGTCTATTAAGTAAAAAGAAAGAGTGATGAGAAAATTTATGCAATGAAGAAAGTAAAAATGATGTCTCTTTCAACAAAAGAGAAAGAAAATGCATTAAATGAAGTTCGTATTCTTGCTTCAATTAAGAGTATTAATATTATTAGCTACAAGGAAGCTTTTTATGATGAAAAATCATCAACTTTATGCATCATTATGGAATTTGCTACAAAGGGAGATGTTTTAATGCAAATTACTGAAAAGAAGAAGAAACATTCCTACTTTGAAGAACCTTAGATCTGGAAGTATGCAGCTGACATGCTTCTAGGTTTGAAATCTCTGCATGATATGAAAATTCTCCATAGAGACATGAAAGGAGCTAATATTTTTATTGCTGAAGATGGTTCTCTGAAGCTTGGCGATTTGAATGTCTCTAAAGTACAAAAGCGTGATTATGCCTATACTCAAACGGGTACTCCTTATTACACATCTCCTGAGGTTTGGTAAAATCGCCCCTATGACTCTAAGTGTGATGTTTGGTCTTTAGGTTGTGTATTATATGAAATTGTTACTCTAGAACCTCCTTTTAAAGGCATTTCTATGGAAGATCTCTATAAAAAAGTTTTGAGAGGTACCTTTTCACCAATTAATCTTCAACGTTATAGCTCTGATTTATAGAAATTCATTGAAGCATGTTTGAAAGTTGATCCTAAGGCTCGTTCATCTGTAGAATAATTATTATCCCATAAATGTATTATTCCATATCTCAGCAATGAATAAGTAGTTAACCTGGAAAAAAAGAAAAAAGAAAAAATTGATCTTTTGTAGACCATTAAGCTCCCTTATGGCAATAATCTAAGAGAAATTAATAAGCGTCTCCCAAAAGCAAATTATGATATCCTAGATGAAAAAATAGAAGAATATGATTAAGAAATAAAATCAGAATAAATTCGTTTGAAGAAGAAGAATGAAGATCGCCCTTTCTCTGCTGTTGAACCTTCTAACCAATTAAAAAATAACTTAGCTTAGAATAAAAACTCAATTGAAAACGTAATTCCTACTAGAGCTAGAGACAACTCTTAAAATAATAACAATAATAACTATTATAACTATTCTCCTTAGCCAAATAATAGACTATAATCTGCTTAGCCTCAAGTAAAAAGAGTCCTTAGTAATAACGACCTTGGAGTTGTTAACAATTAAGGAAAGTACTACATGCCTCCCATTAATAACCAGTAGAAGTAGAATTATCATTACTATAATTAAGAAAGACAGTAATAGTATTACTAACCTAAAATTGCTGTTCATTAATAAAAAGATTCTGTCTATAATAACGGAGGGATATAAAGATATAATTCTAAAGAGGTTCTTTCTAAAAATGCTGAGTAAATTGTTGGTAGAGTTAGAAAATCTTCTGATGATCTTGTTGAAAATAATCGTAACTATGGTAACTAAAGGCCACCTTCTAATTACTATTCAAATGATAATAAAGGACTTCCTTCATAATAAAAACAATAATAAAGACTCTAACCACTTTATAATGTACCCAAAATCCCCGGATCTCCTTAAATGAATAACGGGAATGCTAATTTACCTCCTAAACCTTTCAGAAATTACTGAACTAATGAAAAAAGCCGATTAAAATTGTATATTTTAAAATAAAAATTTACTATGTATGATTCCAATACCAAGTTTATCCTTACTTGTTTACACTATATTTTATATATTTGTATAATTAATTGTTTATAGATGATCATATTTCCTAATTCATTCTCACATTTACCTAATTTCAATACAATACCTTCATTAAACAATATAAAATTATTAAATTAGGTCAAATGATTAGTAAGTATTACAATTTAACAAAACAGCTCAAAGGATTAGAGATATAAAAATAGTTATATATGTTTCAAAAGGATATAGAGATTAGTTTTTTCCATTTTTGGTTTATAATACATACAATAAATTACTTTATCTAAAAGGAATAAAGAAAATAAATTATTTGGAAGAAAGAAACAATTTTGATTTTAAATATTATTTATTTATTTATTTTGTTTATTTGTTTGTTTATAATTGAGTAATATTTATTATTCATTAGTTTAGAATATTTCATAAAGAGATTTATTAAAATAAAATATGATGAATTTATCATTCTTTTGCTAATTTTTAAAAGTTATAAGAAAACAGATCTTACTAATCCTATAGTTTTTTTTTATTATTATTATTCATTGAAAATTTATAATTATTTAACGTTCCTAAATTTTAATTGGAATTACTTTTACTTGTTGCCATGCCTGTGCTGGATTTAGGCTTATTATTATTATTATTATTATTATTATTACTATTATTCTTGAATTCTGAGAAAAAATTATCTGTTTCTTGTGGAGATTTGTATAAATATTTATCTGCTTATTGAAGGCTAGAACTTTCACTTTATCTTCTCAATAATTCATTCTGACTTGATTTAGCTGCGATTTATAATAAACTTTAAACTTCAATATTATCATCGTCGTCATCTTCTTCACTATCTAGTTCTAACTTTTAATTTTAAGCATTTTATTATTATTTTCCATTAAATTTATTCATAAAGTTAGATAATTCATTTATTTCATTATCTATTGAATGAACTTCTTCATTTTCTTCAGTTATTATGTTATTCTCATTCATGTTTTCATGTTCATTTAACATTTGTAATTGATATTCGAAATCATCTTGGCTGCCTTAATTGCTACTATCTTTCATTTCATTTTCAGAACCATTTTTACCTGAAGAGATCTTATTTTTATTAGCAAGATCAATTAAATCAAGTAGATCATCAGCAGAAATATGTGATAATGAGTCTTCGCCATCGAAAATTAAATTTTAATTTTAATCAAAGAATTCTTATTCTTTTGGTAATTCTATATTACCTATATCGTCTTCTAAATCTTTTTCATATAAGAATTGGCTTTCACCTTCTTTATTCTTAGATGATTTTTGTGACAAAATTTAATTTATATGGACTTATTCTGAACCTCTAAATAATTCATTCATCTTTATTTTTTTAACTTCTAAGAAAACTTATGTATAATTACGGAATTTCTTTATTCTTTCACAAAGATAACCTTGAGACATAAGTTCTTTAATTATACTTTCGACTGTAAGTTAGTCATCATTCTTCAACAGTCCATATAAATCACTAGTTTCAATTTACTTCAATAGCTATTAGCCAGCTTTCTTTTAAATTTTTTTACCTCTAAGAATTTCCACTAATTGCTTTTAAGTTAGCTCAATTCTTCTATTGAACAAATCTTAGTATCCATTAAGAATATTTTTGCATTTCTAAGTGCAATCTACTTATATTATATTGCTTTTAGAAGTCTAATTTCTACAATTGTCACACATCTTATTACAAAATTTAGGTTCAAATTTCTCGCCCAAGTGAGCTAGTTAAAGAACTCTTCTACAACTTATTTAATCTTCGCAATACCTATTCATCGAAAATGAATTTTAATATTTTTAATGACTTATAAAATAAAGTATGTTTTAATGAATTAAATAAATTCATACCTAATCATTTTACTTAATTGAGACATGCTCTCCTCTTTCTTTTGTTTATTACTACCTTCATTTGCGGTAATTAAGAAGACCAGGGAATTCTTATCTTTTGGTGAGTAATAAATTCTACAATGAGAAATTTTTCCATCTCTACCAGCTCTACCAGCTTCTTGATAATAATTTTCTATAGATTTAGAGAATGTGTAGTGGATAACAAATCTGACATCATGCTTATCAATACCCATACCAAAAGCTATATTTAATAAATTAAACTAAAATAAAAAAATGATTAAATCTAAGTTAATTAATTACCAATAGTTGCACAGATAACTTAAATATCATTCGCCATCCATAACAATTAAACTTATTCTTTTTCCTTTTCATTCATTGAGCCATGATAATATGCTGCATTAATTTTATATTAAATATTTAATTTTTATGCTAATTCTTCTGCGTCTTTTCTGGCACAACAATAAATAATACCACTCTATTTACTAAATTTCTCTATTATAAAAGATAATTATTTTATCATCAAATAGATTGCTTTTTTTAAAATACTACTTACATTTGATAAAATTGACCATATGTTCTACAGTAACTTTTTCAGGTACTTTTATAACATCATAGTAGAGATTAGTACGATTGAAGGAAGATTAGAAATACATAGTTCCCCTCATATTAAGTAATTAGATAATATCAATCTTGCATTTCTCCGTAGCTGTTGCTGTTAGTGCTAGAGTAGGAATATTTGGAAATCTTATTTTCAATTAACCTAAAGAGAGATAATCTTTTCTAAATTCGTGACCCCATGAAGATACACAATGAGCCTCATCAATTACAAATCTTCTTAATTTATTTTTTTCGTAAATAAGTTATAAAAATTAGTTGAAATCTTCATCTGATGATATCTTTTCTGGAGTGATAAGAACAATTTTTGATTAGTTTTTATCTGAGTAAAGAATTTAATCTAATTCCCTTTAATAGTTTTTCCTAGATCCCTAAACTCTAATAACTGGTATTTTCAGCCTAAGCATATGATTGTATTGATCTTAGATAAGTGAAATAAGAGGCATAACAACTACATAGACTCCGTCTTATACTAAACCGGGAATCTAAAACGTTAAAGATTTACCACCACCTGTAGGCATCATAGCAAACACATCTTTATTTTCCAAAACGCAATTAATAATTGCCCTTTAATTATTTCTGAAGTTAGAATAGCCATATACATTTGCTAAAATATCATTCACTTTGGTATCCCATATATGAGCTTTCTTAGCCTATTATTTTTAATTTTAAAATTTTTTAAATATTTCCTTTAAATTATAAGGACCAAATTGATAAATAAGATTGATTCTTATATATAATAACTAAAAAATATTAAATAAGTCTATTTGCTAAAATTAGAAATAAGATTAAAGTATTTACATATTCATTAATATCAGCAACTGTATAGTATTAATTACTTTTAGAGATATGCTTGCCTTTAACTTTCGATTCGATAGGAACAAATTCTCTCTCTGGTTATTATAAAGACTCAAGATTTGGGTAATCTATATCATTTTATATTTCAATCTTTTTTTGATTTGTAGAAGAAGATGTAGCATTATTCGAAACTTAGGTAATTGAGTTATTCCAGTTGTTTTTATTTACAATTGTAGGAGGAGTAAAGTTAGAACGAATTCCTGATGATGATTACTAAAGTGCAATGCTTTAAATACCATTTTTTATAGGTAATTTAGTTGACTAGTTTTGTGAAGTATTATAATTGTTTGAGTTGAAGCTTTATGTATTCATATTTGATTCTACAACTTTATATCTTTCTAATAACTCATTTATCTTTGAGGTTTCTCCTTTAGGTTTTTTATCTTTTCCTTAGTTATTTGTTAATATAAAACTATCTACATCATTTGATGAGTTTGCCTACTTTCTCTTCTCAGAGAAAGGTACTTCTTTGGTTTAGTTAAAAGATTACTATTAATGTTATTGCTATTCCTAATGGTTATTTTTCTTTAATTTAATTGCATCAAAGCCAGTTAGATTTAGGGGCTTTAAAGTAGAAAATCCACTATTATTAAATTTATTAAACTATATTTTAATTAAAAAAGATTAATTTTAAATTTAGAGATAAATTAACAGTTTTCAAAAATTATACATTGAAATTTTCATTGCTATTTATTGAAGAATCATTCGAATATAGTCCAGGGTTATTGCTATATAGATTATTTAATGTCTACATGTTATTAGAATTAAAAGAATCAAGTGAAGTAACAGATTTTTTGTTCCCAAAACTACTTTAAATTCCATTTTGATTATTTTAATTGTTTTATTTTTTATTTATATTATTGCTTATAGGCTTTTATAGATCCGACTTTCTTTGATCTAATTATTCTTCCTCCATTCCTAATTCAGAATAATCATTATGATATTTATTAAAATAATTATTCTAAGGATTTGTTTTGGCATTAACGGGACTTAAATTATTCAATGAAGATTCTCCTGAATCTTCAAAGCTAACACTACTGCAACTCAACTCATCAATAATTTTTTCTATAGCCCTGACCTCTCTTTTTCTTTCTATAAATTATTCTATTTGATCATCCATTTTAGTTTTAGGATCTTTATTCTTGCTCAATTTTAATTTCTATTAAATTTCTAATTTGTAAAAAATTTAGCTGAATATCAATCAACTTTTTATAAATCAAAATTGCAAATATTTGATTTCAGCTTAATACCTTCAATATCTATAGTTTATTAAATAGAGCGAATTTTTCTGTGCAATTTTTTAATAATTAAGTATATGATCTATATGTTTTTTCTTTAATTATTATCAATACAATAATTCATTAATATTTCATAATATCCTTATCGATCAAATCTAACCTATAAATTCTTATCCTGTTTTTCAATTTTCTTTTTTAAACCGCCAATTTACTATTTAACATTATTAAAAAATATACAAAAAATAATGTTCTACTTATCAAATAATAACCTTAAAGTAACATCGATTAGAATAATTAAAAAATTTATCTTAAATATTTAGATTTTAATATTCTAACTTTTATTCAAAATTATAATTATTAAATATAAGTAGATATTAGATGTTAATTTTTACTAAAATTTAAAAAATAAAATAATATATCAGCATTTTTATATTAGAATTTTTTCAAGAAATTAATATTAAGTTCCCCCTTTTTACTTTAGAAATTAAATTTTTATAAAAGATATATATTTTAAATTTGGACAAAAGTTATAAAACAAGTAAATTAAGTATAGTATTTCAATTAAGTTTTTAGTTTTTTAGATGAGAAAGAAAGTAGTTATTCTCCATGATTAAAGAGCTATGTAGTAAAGATAAAGATTATTTAGTAAAAATGAACTCTTTATAAAGATGAAAGATAAAGATATTCCATAAAACGAGGTAGATCAATGTGATCATAGAAATAGCAACTAGCAAAAGGATCAATTAAACTTGTTTAATCTATTCAAATTACTTTTCATTTTATAATTTTGTTTAATATTCTATGGTCCTATAAATCTGATTAATCCAATATACGAGTTTATCAAAGTTATCAATCATTTTATTAGGTGATTCCCACTCTTTCAGCTTCTAAAGAAAAATTTGTTTTGTATAGTTGCCATCAATTATTTTATGAATACTATTTTATTAGGTAAATAACTCTATATTTGCTACTAATAACCCAGATTTTAGGATATTATTCCATATTTAGCTACAATTCTCTACCTAGTCGATATCTGGATCTATTTCATAAATAGGAAAAATCTTATTGGAAATCATACTACAAATATCTCCTTTTAAAGGTTCTATCAATAGATATTTTAAATCACTGTTTGCACTTTAATCTTCATCAAAATCTTTTTTTATTTAATACAAACCAGTTAGCTTATCTGCTTCATCGATAATAGTTTATTCATAATTAAATAATATTTCTTTAATATTTTAATCAACCCCTAACTATTAATGCACTTATGTATAAAGAAATGATTGCTTTAAGAGATTTAACCCCTTAATTTTACTTAGACTTACTATTTGGGTGATTAATTTTTTGTAATCAGATAGGAAGTTATTTGTATAGATGAAATTGACACAAGGATAAACTGAGACTGCTATTAATATGATTAAACCACTCACTATTATATAGGTTCTGCATTTCTTCAAATTGCTTGTTTTACTGCTCGCTCTCTTCTTCCACTGTATATTCTATTATTAAATTCTAATAAATAAATTATTTTAATTAACTGTTATCATTACATCTATTGATTTCTGCTAAAATTTCTGTGTGTGCTAACTCATTATTCTTTCACTTTGCTATTTCATGTTAATATGGCTGATAAATTAGTCAATCTGAAGTACCATGCTTTCAATTTTATCTCTAGTAAAATTCGAAAATAGTTTAAGAATTGTTTCTCTTTTCTTTTGTATCAAAGCATATAAAGGTATGACAATAGAAACACTTAAAATAGAGACAGTTTCAATAAGAATAACACCAAATTATAAGAGATTCTACACATAAGTAATAGAATATTCTGCATTCTAAATTGTTGCATCTAGCACCAGGATGTATTAATCATAAAAGATTTAGGTATTTGATAATATATTTAACTCATTAATTTTGTGTTAGATTCCATCCTTTCTCATAAAATCATAAAATGTTTCAATATTTTCCAGAATTGCATATATTAGTGAATTTTTCTTTAACGATGACTAGAGCTATTGATTATACCTATAAAAGTCTATTTCGGTTTAAAATACATTTTTGATTACTTCACTTTGATAGTTGTTACCAATAATTTCAACAACTTACTTTTCATAGCTTAAGAAATACTTATATTATATATCTATCAATTAATTTTTCCTTTATTCACTTAATTTTTGCGAAGAAAAATCATTTTCATAATTTGCTAAGTATTATCCTATCATAGAAACAAAAAAGTGGCTTTCTATCAATCTTGAAGAGAAACCTAAATATAAAGAAAAGGTATTTGATTAGTAAATTTAACAATTGAAAAAATTTTAGAAATTTACTCAATTAGTTGATGCTATTGATTTAATTAGAAAAGCTTCTATTGACTATAATGTAAGTGAAGAGAGTCATTCCAAAAAAGAATAAGTAAGATATAAGTCCAAAGACTAAGATGCTTGAAATTAATCCATATTAAGATAAATCAAAAATATAATTTATGATCTTTCTTTTTAATGCATTAAACTCGTTTCTAAATGATGAAGCAGAAGCTTTATCGTTTATAGTATTTTAAATATTATCATTTAACATTTCTGAAATATCCACTGACATATTCAAATTGTCTTAACTATCATCAAGATTTAACTCTAGCTACCTTCTTTGCTTATTTTACTGTATTTTTAATTCTTTTTCTTCATCATCTTAAAATGACTCTTCACTTTTTTGATTCTCCTTAATTTCATATTTTCCGAAATATTTACTTATTTTAGAAGCATTATCAGATTAGAAAGAAAATTTTCTATTTTAAATTGTACTCTATTTGTTCAATTTTAATTTTTATGAATTTGTTGTTTACGATAGATTCTAAGTAAAGTTAAAAAGTTAATTCTCAATAGCAGTAGTTTGCTTTAGAACTCCTGAGGACTTCAATATATTCCTTGGAGAACCTTTTTAAAATAATTTAATAAATTATTAGTATATTAGAAATATTTAGATAAAATGTGAATTATTTTAGAATCTAAATTTACTTTTAAAAAACTTTTATTGTACTGATTTCCTTTTCATTAATTCACGATGATTTTTATTAATCTATTTTTATTTAGAGTTTTATTTGGTATAACCTGACAATCTACCAGATATAGATTTATCATAGTTAGAATTCTATCTTTTCTCTTCAGAATTTTATGAAGATTTATCCTCTTCATAATACTAATAAACATTTAAATAGTTTTCATTTGATGAAGTTATTTTTTAATCAGTATTTTGCTTATTAATACTCCTTTAATTTTAATAAGAATTATTCATCATTATATCTGCCTTCTATTTATTATTGGAACTGTTGTCTGTCAAAAAATCATCTATTCTAAATTATTCTTAAATCTAATCTTATTCAAATAATTATTCATTCCTTATTGGTGATAAGTTTATAGAATTCATTTCCTAAGGTCTTTGTTGTTGCTCAGTAAAATTAGTAAGGTTGGAATTTTAATTTAAAGTATTAAAATTATTATTTCCAATTAGATTCTTAAGAATTTCTGCTTCATTTTCATAAATAAATTTTTATTTATTTTATTCTTCTTCCTCATCGCTGTCTTCATCACTCTCAGATGTTTATGAAACCTAAACCTTATTTTAAACAAATTAAATTGAGTAAGGGTCAGTGATGCCATTCTATTTTTTTGCATTTTTTTCTTTTAATTTCTCTAGCATTGAAGAGACTCTATCTTTAGTCTTATTTATAAGAGAAAACTTTTAGCTTTTTGGTAATTTTATTTTTGTTAAGTTGCATATAATTTATTTAACCTCATTAATCAAAGAATACTTATCTAAAGTCCTTTCAATTCTTAAGTACTCAAATATTTCCAAATAGAAAAATTTTAAACCATTTGAAGCAATCTATACTTAAACGCTAAAATTTATCTCAAAAATTTCGTAATCAGTATCTTATGCTTCATCTACAATTTTAAACAAAGATACTATTTATTTATTTTTAGTCAAGTAAGAATCGCTTTTTAATTAGAAAGGTTTTATTAGAGCATCATTTAATGGCAATATAACAATTGATTTATACTGCCTCCCAGCTTCTAAATCTAAAAACATGATAGGAAATATTTTCCTAAGATTTAATTGTTTTATTTTATCTAATATTTGAAATAAATCAAAAAAATTATAAATATTGGTATTGTTATCTATAAGATAGAAAATATTACCATTGTCAATTCCAAATTTGAGAAAGAGATCATAGTATGCTGAAGGAGTGACATTAGAGACTGTATATCCTAAAGATTTAAAGATTTTAACTTCAGATGCTGTATTATTAGTAGATGAAATTTGAGGGTTATTATCTTACTTACCCTCCTTAAATGTTTTTATAATACTTTAATCTTCTGAAATTCTAGAATGTATGTTTATGTTATTAGGATTTTAATAGTTTGAATTAAAGATGCATATTGGCTCAACTTATTCTATCGTTTAGCTTTAATCAAGCCTTGCAGAAGAATTCATTCTATTTTAATAAGACGTTTATTATACTTTTTCTAAATACATGTATTCACTATTATTAGTAACTATCTACACCAAAACATTTAACCCAAATTCTTCAGTTCCCAAAAGAGACAGCTAGAAATAAACATTCAAAGGTACAAGACATTAATTCTTTCTTTTCCCTAAAAGTAATTTCTACATATCTCTTATTTCATTCGGATGTTCCACTCCTTTGGACACATAAAATTAAAGAATTTTATCATGGCATCTCCCAACTACTGAAGGCATTAGCATATTAATTGATTAATTTTCAAGTTCCTTATAAGTGTACCTATTTTTATTGTAGTCTTATTAAATTTGTATAATTAAAATAACTAAATATACCCAAAAATGTTTAGAAAGTTTTTTGATGCTCTTTTAATCTTTCCTATTGGAGAAAGCAGAGATACAAAGACTATACCAGTTTATTTATGAAATATTTTATAGGATCTCTGGATGGCTTTAATTTACTAAAAATATATCTTTTTGTAGATAGAAGATAGTGTTTTCTTAAACTTCTATCTCTTCAGATCATAAATATTTGCAAAAACGAAGGCATATTATTGTAGCTTTTAACTTTTTCTGTTTACATAAAATAAACTTTGGATTTCTTATTCTATTTCATTTCTCTCATTAATTTGATTAAAACAAGTATTATAAAATACATTTAAATCTATATGTTCTTGACCTATTTATATATAAATCTGACGTTACTTTTGTAAAAATCTCTTATATTTTTCTTTGAAGCTGTCCATCTGCTCACAAAATGATAGAGAAGATTCAAAATTATTATTTTCATCAAACTTAAAGTATTATTCGAACTAAACTTTTGCCTTTCTTTACAGTAAAAAGCTTAAAACTCTTTACTCTAACGTTTAAGTATCCTTATCTTATTCTAACTAGAGAAGATAAACATAGGATTTAATCGGGCATCTCAGTATTTCTATTATAAAGGAACAGTAAATTATCAGAAAGTTTTTATCAAAATTTTTGTCTTTCCTCCTCTTTTTTAAATGTTTTTCAAACACTTTATCAATAAATTTAATAAGAAACCTTTTTTTTTCCTTACAATCCTATTTTTTCTGCTATTCTAAACTTTCGTACCTCTTACAAAAGCATTATTTCTTTTTACATCCTTATTTATGCTAAATTTTTAGCCCTTCAAAAACAATTCCTAATTTGGAAACATAATAATTTTCTAAATTCAGATCGTCTTTTTTCATTAAATTTGCTCTTACATATTATTCAAGCTATTCTGAGGTTTCTATCTTCTCAATACTCATATATAAAATCTTTTATACTTTCCTCTCATAAAACTCAGTTCCCAATCTAAATGAGAATATAATTGAACTTAAAATCAAGAAAGGAATAGCTATGTGCTGCTCACCTAATACCTTCATAAAGAGTAGACAGAAATTAATAGTTATATTCACTAAACTAAATTTTAAATAAATTATGAATACATTTACATCTAATAAATACTAATAATTAATTAATTACATCAGTATAAAATTGAACTATTCTATCTTATGGTCAAAGAAAATGATTCCATTTAACACATGATTAGCTACTATAGCACTTAGAACTATTTATAAGCTGAAAATTAAAGGTTATGCATTTACACTTTGATAGAAAGCCATAACAATACAATTACCAAAAAATTAAACAAAGCCTATTGAATTAACTTTTTTAGAAAGAAAATCTGTTGGTGCAAAGGAAAAGTTAAAGTCATGTAAAATGATGATAATTCCCATAAAGACGGAAATAAAAACTTAAGGTACATTGCTAAGAGTGAAAGATTAATAATCTACTAGAGAAGTGAAGATCGGAGCAAATAAAATATAGATATAGCATTTCATAGTAAATGACATTAAGTAAGCAATATTATTATCAATATCCTTAGGTAAATTAATAAATAACTTAGCAAAAATTACAGAATAGAAGGTATAGTGAATAAGAGATCCTACAGAGCCTACTAAGCTTGATGCTCCATTAATAAATTATTCTAAAAGAGGCTTTAACATGAAATAGCCTGTTAGATTTTTAAAAGAAACAATAATTTGATGAGTAAATGATTATTCTGAACTCAAGAGGATTTAGATGTTATAAAAAGACAAATAGATTAATTGAAATTATTATATTATAAGAAAGACAAAGGAAACAATGATTCCCCTATCGAAGCTGATAATATACTAACTCATTTGATCCTGAAGCTTTTATTTGAATTTTTCTTGTTGCCTCTTGAAAATCATTTTCCTCAGGTTTAAGTATTTTCACTTCTACTTCCTTTTCTTCTACTTATTTTTAATGAATAAACTAAGTTTCCTTAAAGTGGATTTAAATCATTATTTTAAATAGGATTTATCATAAATTGTTTGAATTTATTTGTTAAATCTTCTCTTAAACTAACTCATTCTAAGATTTTCAGTAATTTTGATTGATTATTATTTGTTACATATATTTAAAAAAAGCCATAGATTTTAATTTAGAAATGACATTTGATTTATAAATAGAAATTTTAAAATTGTTAAATATTTATTAACTAAATTGTATTTAATCTATCATATAATATCTATTTAAATAGTATTTTTTTAATCCTTATTAATCCATACTATATTATACTCATCGTTAGTCCTTTTGTAGGGAGAATGTAGATCTAATAAAAATCATTACATAGGTTTTAAAGATAAAGTTGAGAATATTTTTTCATTTTTAAAGTAAGAAAACTTAATTTATATAGATATGACAGTATATAAAAGATTGATTAAAATGAAATTTTGAATATTTTAATATATCATGATAGATAGATAGATTGTAATATTAATTTATAAAAACTGTTGGTTTTGTTTTAATTGAATCAAATAAATAAATAAAATTTCACATAAATTATAAATTATTTTATCAAATATCTTTTCTGTTGAAAGTTAAATTCTATATTTTTAAATATTATTTAAGATGGGTAGGAGAATCTGTAATGATTCCATTAGGAAGAGTTTTAGCACATCTTTTAAAATCCTACTCAGTATTTAATACCCAATAGAAAACAAGTATTCCTCTTTTATTAAGATGTTCATTTAAGCCTGGAAGAAAAATAAGAAAATTGCTTAAAATTGAAAATCTAATTTTAGTTATCCATTAGGAGATGATTGAATCATCATTTCTATATAAACATTACTAATAATATTCTTCAGTATAAAAAGGAATTTAGAATATCTATCCTTTTATTTTAAGAAAAGGGAGAATCCCAAAAACATAAGACATCATATAGAATGTAAATTCAGTTGAAGATAAGAATCTTGTAGTATTGCTATTATATTATTCTATCTATTTAGAGAATTAGTAATCAAAACTACCCCATTACTGTTTTAAAATTATAAAATTAATTACTAAACCTACTAAATATATTAAAGTACCGTTAAAGATTCTCTTTTGTATTTTTTAATAAGATCATCGACTATTCCAATTATCTTAGGATTCTTCGTTTTTAGTTCTAAATTTATATGAGTACTTGGATACTTTGCAAATAATTCCTAATAAATTAAAAAACATAGTAAAAAAATAGATTTTTTAATAAATTCAATTTACTTCTAATAAAAATGGTTTTATTTCCTACTACTGAGGTGCTTTGAAATATTTTTTTATTGCAAAATCTAACTCAATTTCTTTCTGATATTTAATTTCAGAGAAATTATATTCCTCAATATCTCTATTTATTCCGCATAATCTCTACATGTTAGTATCATGAAAGCAAACAACTTGACCATCTTTAGTTAAGCACACATCGGTCTCAATAATATCTGTATCACAGTTATCAACCTAATTTATTTAATCATTTAATCTATTTATCAAAAAGATTTTTCTTAAACTATAAAATTATTTAGTACTGCGTTTTTAAAAGCTTATTCTGAATTTTCGAAATTCTCAAAGGATCCTCCTCTGTGTGAAATATGTAAAATCTAAGAACCTCTCAACTTTAATGCTTCATTCATTAATTTACTTTAATGTATAAATGGTTTCCAAATATATTTTGGATTCTTTTAAAAGAAATAGGAAGTTCCTAAAAAGATTGAAGCTGTTGTAGTTAATAAAAGCATATTAGAATTTTTGAAATTTATTCTAGATGATATCTATTTGGATTAATAATTATACCAGAGGATATTAAATCTTATTTACAGTGAATATTTATAAGGATATATATAAATTAAATAAAAATTACAAATTTAATAGTGATTTAAATACAAAGAAATAATAATATTATGCTTACCCTAATGAGTTTATTTGTTTATTTTCTTAAATTTTATTTTTAAATGAATTAAAAATTTTAAAATTCTAATTAAAATTAAACAAAAGTAAGAAGATAGGAATTTTAAAATAGAATATTTGAGGTATAATTAATTAATAATTTCGTGTCTTTTCTCTTTCTATATTTAATAATATATTTATATATGAAGAGATTATCAAATAAATGAGTTTAGCTTTGCTTCATATAAAATAAACATTAAAATAGGATTAAGAAATGATTTATTTAATGATGAAGTATTTTTCGTTTGAAACTAAAATATAAGAGGAAATATATCGTACATATAAGAAGATTATTAATTTAAATATAGATAAGTTTATTGGATGGTATAAGAATAAGATTATCCATAAACTCTATGTTTCATTTATTATAATTTTTTGCTCTTTTCTATCCTTTATTTATATCATTTTACTGATTATTAATTAATTATTGGTAATATTATTAAATAATTTCGTTGATTCTATTTAGGTTTAATACTATCTAAAGTTATAATTTTACAATAGATAAAAAGAAGAGTTTAAAAAGAATTAAAATTAATTGAATTAATTAATTTATTATTTTTTTTGAAGCTTAAAGAATGATTTTAGAAAGATAACTTTGTTGTAGATGATTGTGAATTTGTAACTCCCATTTATCTGATTCTATTTTTAATTTTTTTAATTAAAATTATCTATACTATTATAGTTAATCAAGTAGCTTCGAGTAAATATAATGTTTAAAGAATTCTTATTTTAGGCGATTTATTATGTTAATAGCAAGTTTCTTAGTAGAAACAAATTTTATACAATTAAATAATCGCTCTTGAAAAATTCAATTTTCATAAAATTCACTCTGATTCTTCATTATCTTCATCATCATAGCTATTAGCTTCTTCTTTTTCATCTTGCAATTCCCTCAAACTAATATTAATCTTTTATCTGGAGAATGGATTTATGGTTAAGTCCTTAACTACTTCATATTTAAAGTCTTTGCACTTTACTGGTACTGAAAAGACAAAATCAGCAGGGAGATCATAAAAAGTTCCATCAGTGTAAACACCCATAGAAACATGCTCACCTTCAGGAGTACCATAAATCCAATTAATAAGATGATCACGAATGGCAATAGCTGCACTCATAACTGAAGAATTCTATCTTAAAGCAAGAACTTCTCCTCCTCTCTTTTAAACTTTAGGAATAAAAGTATTCTTAATCCATTCTTCTTCGAATTTATCTACTGCTGGCAATCCTTCAATTGTGGCATGGTTATGATCAGGATACATTGTAGTACTATGATTTCCTATTTAATTAATACAAATAAATATTATTTTCCTTCTTTGTATTTGTCTACTTTAGCTAATTTATCAAGTAAAATCTATTAAAAACTCAATTCAGTAAAGAATTCTTTGTTTTAATATTTTAGAATATGAAGTATGTTTAAAAAAACTTTTAAGAACTTTATATTTAAAAAGGGTATTTGCTTTAGAATTTATCAATTTAAGTTTTATGAAAAAACAACTTACCCCAAAGGATAACATTTTTAACTTCATTCACAGAAACTTTTGCTTTTATAGACAACTAAGCGATTGCTCTATTATGATCGAGTCTTGTAAGACAAGTGAAGTTTTCTTTAGGAATATTAGGACAGTTTTAGAGTAAAGTAAGGCAGTTGGTGTTTACCTAATTTAATATAAATAATATGATTAGTTAAAATACTAATGTATGATAAAGCTAGGGCTTATAGTAGGTTACTAAAGTTCACTCTACATCTAGTGATATCTGTATTTTGCAGAAACTTTTTAGATTTTTGTTTTAATTCCTGAAATAGATAGATACTAAAGGTGTATAAGTTCAAAAATTATGAAGATTTATGGATTGATACTTTCATAAAATGTTAATTCGTTTTATAAAACAGATTCTAATTTATTAAACACCCTATATTGCTTTAATGAAAATATATTATTCTGCTTACTGGATTAGCTACGACTAGAATTTTAGTGCTTGGTTTTGCTACTTTATTGAGAGCTTTTCCTTAAATTTTGAAAATACGATTATTAACTTGGAGTAAATCAACTCTTTCCATACCAGGTCTTCTAGATTGACCACCAAGGAAAACACCGACATCCATATCCTTGAATAGAACTTCTGGATCGAATCCATATTCAATTGAATTGACCAATGAATATGCACAGTCTTCTAGCTCTAAAGCTACTCCTTGGAGACCCTTTGCTTAAGGTTCAATATCTAATAACTTCAAGTTCATTCTTTAAGTAGGTCCAAAAATCTATCCTGTGCATAAAATGGAATATAAAGCATAGGCAATATTACCTGCTGCACCTGTTATGCAAACATTAATGACTGTTTTGTTTTCCATGATTATTGCTTATATATTATTTTTATATTTTTTAACTATTTAGTTGCTATTTTATTTTTTGTTATTTATTTTTTGATATTTTGTAAATTTTTGCCTTTTTTTTCTTGCTAGCCAATAAGTACCAGAAATTAAACAAATGATATTTTCGCTTTTTTTATATTAATAAGTCTTAATATTTGATTTTTTCTTTTTCTTTGAACTAATTTAATTAATTAATTTATTTATTTATATATTATTGTAAAGAAGGTTACCAGTGTGATAAATTTAAATATCCCACTCCAATGTATACGCTAGCTATTCTTACTTACTTAATTTACATATAAATATTCTCAACTATTAGTCCCCTTTATTCTCTGCACTCTTTTCTAATAATAGAAGCGAAATTTCCTTACAAATTTAAAGTATTTTTAATTCCTTTATATTAATCAATGCAGTAGCTATTAAATTCAAAGAGATGATAATTTAGGAATTTATTTCTTTCTTTATCCGTAAATTAAATCAGAGTTCGATACATATTTCTGCTCGTCATACATCCTTACATATTATCAGAAAGACTCATATCAAATTTTAAATACAATGTGTTTCCTAAATAGAACTGATTTAAAGTAAGTCATTTCTAAGGATTAAATTTATTTATAAACATTTAAGATCTATATTTAGTCAATTTTTTATTAATTTAAAGTAAATCAATCTCAAAAAAACTTGGTGCGCCTATTGATTAACAATGACAATTCATTATTTTACAATGATTAACTTATTGAATAAAAAAAAATAAATATAATTATGTAACACCTATTAATTTGAAATGAGGTGAGGGACTTTAAATTGTTTATGGCATGTTTTAAATACTTGTTAAAATCTAAGTGAAAAATAAATAAGAAAATAGTGAAAAAATATAATGAAATTACAAAGCTTTCACAAATTATGCTTTTCTGATTCAACTTATTTAATCTTCATTTAAATTTACCTTCAATTTCTCAACATATAGGAAAAATCTTTATGAATTTACTTGCAGTTAAATTTAATTCGTCATTGCTGTAAAATATTGATAAATCTCTCTCTCTTTGTTTTATTACTGCGCACTATCTAAGTAAAGGATTTTCATCAATTTTTAAAAAATTATTCAATTAGATCCACAAATAAAACACTCTTTATAAGATTGATAATTTACTTATATAAAAAATAGACTAATTATGCCATATTATCACTTCAATTACTAATTTTTATTTGTATTAAGTATTCCTAATTTTAACTAAATAAAATATTATCAGATTCAACAGATTTCTATTTCCTTTCTTTAATTAACTATATTTTTTATATCTCCATTAAAATTGATTCCAATATATTTACAGAAAAATCATTTAGGTCCAGAAAGTTTTCTTTTTATGTTCCAAATTTATAAAAAACTAATCTTAAATTGAAATACACAACTTCTATAAGACAGTTCTTCAACAAGAACAATTCCTAAAGCTTAGTGCAATTATAAAATATGCCCACTAATTATAAAAATCTATTGAAATAAATTAAATTATGAAAAATTATATTCTAGTGTCATAATAAAGTTAGAAATATTAATGTAACTATACTGCTTTAAATTGCTTTTCTTGAGATAATTGGTCTCTTACTCTTTTAAATTTACAATTTTATTAGAAAAAATAGCTATTAAATAATTAATAAAATAATAATTTTCCGATATTAATAATTTGAATTCATTTCTAATGTCCTACACTATTCTCTCCATCTTTATATATTCTAAACTTTTTTAAATGAATGAGCTATTTTCAAATTTAAAGTTTAGCAAGATTGATGAATAAACCATTGTTTTTGAATTTTTCTCCTTAAATTTAAATTAAAATAGCTGTAAAATTTAATATTTAAAATTTTACTAAAAAGAAATAAATCATAAATAAATACTTAAGAATCATTTTATGTAGATTCTTTATTAAATAAAAAGTTATCTTTAGTCATAAAGAATACTAGTTTAAACGTATATCTATTTCCATTTTACTTATCAAAAGAGAGATAAAGTAAATAAGATATTTAGTTTAATAAATGAAAAAGTTTCTAGTTTAAATTGATCTAAAATAAATATTTTTTGGATTTTTGTATAGAGTAAATTTATTTATTGGTTATTAACGCAAATACTAAAAGAAGAGTAATTATATTTTAAATAATCTAATTTAAAACAAAAATTGATTAAATTCTAATGAAAAAGGAATTTATATCAAACAATAATTATCAAAGATGAAAAAATAGTGAATTTATTAATATATAAAAATCACATTCTTAAAAAATAAAGTGTGACTAGCAAGCATATTTATAAAATAATACTAACTTGTAAGTTAAATAGTTTAACTATAAAACTGTAATTTTCCTTAATTTAGAATCTGTAACTAAATATTTTACAAAAGATTTTCATCTTTATAATATTTATAAAAAATTTTACTAACCTTAATATACTTTGCCCTTAATTAAGGAGGATTGATAGTATATTAATATTACATTTTTCTTTTTTATTCTACTGATAAATATTTTCTAGCATACTATTTTAATCTAATTAATTGGAATATAAATTGAAAATATTAATAAATTTATCAGAAAAAACTATTTTAAGTAAATCTAAGTAATATTTACAGTTATTAAGAATTAATTAATATTTATAGATATTTCATTTATTTATCAGGGTGAATTGGTCAATCAATCAATCCATTTCAAATTTAAATTTTGTGATTTATTGGCTTGTAAATGGCTAGTAAATATTCGAAATAGTAGAACTACTTGATGATGAGCAGCTAGATGTATTAATAGTCTTTTAATGTTTCACATTGATATTAATTTAAACCTAAGATCCCTTTTTAATTTCATCATTGTTTAAGGGTTAATCTTGTCCAATATTAGTTTTTGTGGATTATCTTTTAAATAAAGCCATATTATATGCTCTTGAGTATCTACGGATACTTAATTTTTTTAAATCCTAATACCCTTATCCAAAAGGTTATAAGTTATTTGGGTTTAAAGTAGTTAGTCTAGAAAACCCTTTTTCTTCAATGTTCTAGCCAGATTATTTCGATTTCCTTTGTTTTTCTGCAAGTGTTGTTTATTTTATCAAATTCTTCTCAATGGAAGGAGTTTTTTAGAAAGTCTTTTGATTAAATTCTTTTTGTTAAATGGAAGCTCTTGAATTTTTTTTAGGACTATTTCCTTAAATATTGTCTCTTTAAGACTGTGGTATATCTTAAACAAAATCTAGCTTTAAGTAATTCTACTATGAAGATGTAGGATCATCATGGATTTTGTATGACTTTAAATTATTAAAATCATTATTGTTAGTATTTTCTTAGTATTCAATTATTTTTGCAATTTAAATTTTTAAATTATCTGCATTACTATTACTACCAATACAATCTTGGATTTACATTCTAGGTTTATCTGATATTTACTTTATTTTTAATTGAGAAGTTTCTTCAGAGTCTTAATTCATTAAAATTTATGTGTTAATATTTTCAGACGTTTTTTCTTCAATAGTTTAAAAGTTAAAATGCCTATTTTTCATATAAATATCACGATTGCCTTATTTTCTAGGAGAAGAATCTTTTTTTAATAAGGGAGAAGTGGCACATGACTGTTCTTAAGGTGAAAAGATGGCCTATTATCTCCCTGATCCAATTAATTATTAAGGAGGGTATGGATCCTTATTTTATGTAGGTTAATTAAATATATTTTGGAGATTTTATTATTAACGAGAAACTCTTGTTGGAGATTAAATGTCTTCTATCTCTAAAATTTATTCATTTTATTTAGAGTTGTTTTCTATTACTTTGGTTTATTTTATTTTTTGCTTAAAAATCTCTATCTAATTGGTAAGACGATCTTGTGTATCATAGTTATTGTTAGTGAGTAATGGTTCATTATTTTAAGTAGAATTAATTTGAATAGTTTCACAATTTTGAGTATATTAAGAATTCTTTTAATCAGTATATTATTATTATTTGTTGTTGTTGTTGTTATTATTATTGTTATTATTAATGAATGATACCATACTATTATCATCTAAAATCTTTTCTGTTTAATGAGCATTAAGTCCTACAAAACTCTTTTAGTTATTTAAAATTTGTATTGATACATTAGAAGACTAAGGTGAAAACGGAACTATAGATAAATTAGAGATCTTATTATCCACTTCTAAGGTATTATTTAAGCTCTAAAGGTTCTTTATCTAAGAACCAATATTTACAGTTAGGAATTAATCTTGAGATAACTTTGCTGCTTTTTTATCAGACTTTTAAAATACTGATTATTATATTACTGAATCTGTTATTATTGAATCATTGCGCTAGTCTTTGAAATTTGATTTCTTCATAGATGACTGCTATTATTATGCTCTAGGAGTTATAGAATTTTAATACAATGAATGGTTACTTTAAATCAAACTATGGTGCTTAGAATTTTGCCTTACCAGGCTCTAATCTTTTCTCTTTTTTAAACGATTTTTTTAGAGTAACTTAATACGGCCAAGGATAGGTTTGTTGTACTTTTTGAGTACTATTAAATAGTTATTATGCTTATAATAGAATTCATATGTTTTCCTTACATCAAAAGTATTCTCTTCATTCATTTTCCCCATATAATTATTTTTATTATTCATCATCAATTGTTTACCAATCATCTCTGCAATACTTATAGCATTATTATTTCCCTAATTAGTTTAAGTAGTTGTTAGTTTTTTTTACGAAGCAGCAGTTGTTTATAGGTTTGTCAGAACTTAAGTAAACCCTCCTTGAGTAGATAAATTTGATTAATGTTAAGTTATTTATTGTTATAATTACTGTTACTATTATATCATTAATTACTAAGGGTTTACATTATTATTATTAATTTGATTTTAATGAGAGGGAGATATAGTTGTCAATCCTAGGTTATTAAATACTGATAACTTTATATTTTATTTTACACCCCCACTATTTTATGCACTAACTGTTGCATCAGATTAAGAAGACCTTACTGTTTCAGATCTCTAAAATCCTAATTCCTTTCCAGTTAGTTTCAATAGCTTCTTTTAATTTACAAAAAATTCAGAATTAAGATTACTTTTTGCATTTGGAGTACTACATAATGGACTTCCAGTAAATAACTATTCTTAATTTGACTATCGTTAACTTATTTTCATTTTTTTACTTTAATTAGTTTCTTTTCTTTCATAAGGTAGCTATTACTGATCATCATTATTTTTATTTTAAAGTCCTTATTATTAATCTTTTAAATTTAAAATATATTTTTTGTCTTACTAAAAATTTATTTTACTTATCATTTAACTTTATCTCATTAAAAACAATTGCCTTTAGGCCATCATTGGTGTGGAAATTCTAGGGTTTCGTCTTCCATCAGGAGGTGTATTACCCTGTGAAGTATTTTATTCAATGTTGAATTATCTTTAATTCATAGCTTTCCTATGTTCTATATAATTATAATTTTTAATTAAAATAGTAAATACATAAAAATCTATATTTGAAAATTTGTATTAACACTATTTCCAATACAAACCCTTAAAAATTTTATCTCTTAATATCGGGGTATTAATTAAAATATTGTATTTTAATGGGAAAAAATTTTTATTTTTATGAACGTTTTGAGTGGATGGTTTTAAAATTTTTTTTCCAACTACACTCCACCCCTCCTCCTTCTTAATTATTGGAGAATGAAAATATAAATATCTAAAAATTATTTAAATAGTTTAAATGCTTACCTCTAAAAGAATCACTCTATTTTCGATCATTCATATTCTCATATTCATTTCTTTGTATCATCATTAACTTTTATGATGAATTAATATTATCATCTTAGAAATTAAAATATCTATCATCATCACTGGGAATATAGCTATCAGAATCCCAGCTCATCCATGAAACATTTTCTATATAACTTTCATTATCATCCTATAGTTGCCATGCATTTTCTCTGATTTCTTCTATTTTAGAATGCCAAGGTTGTTTGAAGTCATTTCTACAAAATTTCTATCTTTCTTAAACTGGTACAAGATATTATTACTTCTTTATTATTTTATATGTATCCTCTACAAAGTGAGTAATATTACAATCTTCTATTAAGTGCCTTTAGCTGTCACAAATATAACACCTATTATAAGATTAAAATTTTATTAACCAAGATTTATAATTTAAATAAACTTTTAATAGTTAATTACTTTAACTATATATTGCTAGCATCTTTTTAAAAAGTTATTTTATCTTTAATATAACAAAATTTCTCATAATCGACTGGATATTATTTTAAAATTTCAAGAAAATCTTTTCTACTTATATAAAGAATTCTTGAAAATTCTAATGAACGAGCACTGTAGGTGTTGCTATTTCCTGTAAAAAATTAATATTCACCAAATGAATCTCCTAGTTTTAAAACTTTAATGGGAGTCTTTTGCATAAGATGATTTTATGACGATCTATTTGCTGTCCTAGATCCATATATTTCAACTAATCCAGATTTAATAAAATATATTTTTGCATCTTCTTTATCAATATTGTTTCTTTGGAAAATAATCTATTTTAAGAATAATGTAAGAAATTTAAAAAATATGTTTATTTATTTAACTTATTCTGGTGTGCAGCGGTATTCTTTGATAATACTAACCATTTTTTCAATAACTCCTTCACTAAAGTATTTTGAGAATATTGGAGAATCTCTTAATATAAATTTATTAGCTTCTATCATTAAACTATTCTTCAAATTATCTGACAAATGACTTATGATTTTTTGTTCTTCCCTTTCATTTTATTCACTGAATTATCTTTAATAATATTCTAAATATATTCTAATTTATTATCTGAGGTTTTAATTAATATTATTTTTAGCCATAAAACCTCCAATTATTCTTATTTGTTACTTAACTATATTATCTTGCATATAAATATTGTTGATAATTTCACCTATTAAATAATGAAAAATATCTTTTTCATTCAAAAATCTATTTTTATAAAAATTACCTATCATATTTACAGAATAAGCAAAGACGAAGCATGAAATAAACATGATAACTATACAAAGAATTATTTCAATATTCGACTAAGGAACAATATCACCATAACCAACAGAAATCATTGTGACTGTAATGAAATAAAATCCATATAAATACTATACTTACCAAGTTTCTTCTTAAACTCCTCTAGTCTCAAGCCACGATTTCTTATAATTTGCATAATCATATCTCCCTATTTTAATAGATTATTTTTGTAATTAAAAATTAAAATTCTATTCAAATTAGCAAGAGTACCGATATACAGCCAGAAGCAAGAGAAAATATGTTGAATGAATAGAAGATAGAATAGCAATTTACCTATTTTACAGAAATTAAATTAAATATCAAGAAAGTAGAAGTATTTTAGTCATTTAAATTTTACATAATTATATAAAATAGTTGATCCGATTGCTCATATGAAATCTTTCTTCTATACCAATAATTACTTTCTAGAATTAATATATTTTATAAATGAATAAAAAGGAAAGGATGATTTAGACAGGATCATCCCCTCCATATTGATTTTAATTCACTTCTCGGCCCATGATAATCGTTAGAGGTACAAAGGAAAATAATTCAGAAAATAGATCTTTCTACATATAGTGATGAAGTATCTTTGATCTAGAATTTACCAACAAACCTTTCTCATAATAGCATGTATTAAGAGTAACTATGATGTGCATGAGAATTACTAACCAAGAAGTAATAAGTATTGGTTAGGCTACAAATTCACTGATTCTCTAATTAAAAGATACATGGAGAGGAATACTAAAGTAGAACATTAATGATGAGATGCAATATAAGACATCACAACATAATTTTTTATTACTTTGATAATCAAATAATGGAATCTTATGTAGGATTTTATTCAATCGGCATTTATGCATTAATGTTTTAGTGCAATAATCATATACTCGCCTAGAAGTAGAATGAAGCCTCTTCAAAACATTCTCTTAAAGTAAACCTATTGGAGATTGATGATGATATTTGATCTGTAAATTAGAAGAGTCAGTCACTTTAGAAGTTTGGTAATATATTGCCGATTATGTATTATGTTCTAATAACATTTATCTAGAGACTTTATAGTGGCTCGTATTATCTTTTATAATAGTATGTTATCGCTTAGTCAACCTTTTATATCTTCTCGATGGTAAATCTTATAAAAAAGCATTTAATTTACGCTTCAACCTAAAATCTCTAAAAAATGTTATGAAGTTCTATGCAGCTATTGTATTTTCCTCTTCGTCTGATTTATCTGAATTATTATCTCCTTAATTTTATGGAGTATTACTTCCTAAATGAATCAACCTTTCACTATGCGTAAATCCAGGAGATGGGGATTTTAATGGAGTTGCGCTCCCATAATGTGGAGAATTAAAATATTAAGTAGGAGTACCTGACACTTGCAAAGGACTAACAGTAAAACTCTTCCTATCATTGGGTTTAGATATTTCTATAAGCCCTTAAAATTTTTTCATTCTAAATGGTGAGAACACCTAATTATTTAATGGCGAATTGCTATCAACTCCTAATAAAAGTACTAAAATGGTTCTATTATTACTAGCTACTAAATTTCTTTACCAATTATTGATATAAGAAAATCACTTAAATTGTAAATCAAATTATACTATTCTTTATCAATTAATGATATTAACTAGAGTTCATTCAAAGTTTCTATTATTACTATTTTTATAGTTAGATTTTAATCACTCTTATTTAAAGAATAGAAAATTGCTTTTGCATTCATATTATCTCAACACTCAACTATTACCTTTTATAATTTTATATATAAGAAATCGCAAACTTCTAATAAAAAGGTTTATTGCACAAGTTGTTTTATTATCAATTAATAAGTATATTGTAACAGATTATATATCTAATAAGCTATAAATAATCAATGTTACCAATTCAATTAATGCTTTTAATCATTAATACATTAAATTTATGTTTAATAAATTCTTTGAATAGAATGGCCTGCCTAAATAGTAGTAGTATCAAATAATTGAGCATTTAAAAATTCCTATTATTAATTAATAAAAACTATTATTTTTAAACTTTTATAGTTTAATTTGTATTCTCCTCTAATAAAACATTAAAGATTGTCAAATTAGTAATTTTAAAATGGGTTTATTAAATCATCTGAAATATACAAATTATCTTAGGAAGAAATAGAGAGATCTTAAATTAAATTTAAATGAGTAAATAAATAAATAGATGGTAAATTATAATAATGAAAGTCATTTATTTATTTAAGGTACTACTACTTAAGAATGAAGTAGAAGAAATGATAGAAATATAAAGAATTTTAAATTATATATTTTAGTTATATATATATACAAGCTATTTGGATATAAATTTTATTTTCTAAAATTCAGTTTATTTAAAAGTAGTTGATTATTTATTATGTTATAAAGGAAAGATTTCAAATATTAGTTGGTTATTTTTGTATTATTATTGCTGTTGTAGTTCTTCTTTTTCTTGTTATTTTTTTAGTTTTATTATATTTTTCTTGGTTTATTTATTGCCTTAACTTTATTCTACTTAGTTTTCTTGTAAAGTTATTTCATTTATTAAATTTATATATTAATTTAATCCACTTCTATAGTTTAGATTTCATCAGCAGCAGCATTTCTTAACTTAACGATTATTCACATTTATTATAATAATTTAAAATTTAAATCTTTTTAAAAATTAATTAAATTAGCTATTATTTAAGAGAGGTAATATGTTCTTTATTAAGCACTCAATTATTATCTTTTTCATCTTATCATCTTCAGCTGGTTAATTACTTTTGTAGAATTCGATCTTAGATTTGGATCTGTTTGAGTCATTCCTGCAATAATTTCTGACATTTCGGGTGGAATTTATTTTAGATGTTCCATTTTATCTTTATTTGTTAACTTTTCATTCACTTTAACTCCTAACAGTTCAAGAAAAACAATTCCCATTGACCATATATCACTCTTTTCACTAAATCCCTCACTTTTATATTCTGGTGAAAAATATTTTTCTGTACCCTCTTCACGCATATCTTATTGAATTTCTTTGTTTTAAAGCTTTTTTGCTATTCCAAAATCACCTTTTATATTTTTAAATTTAGCATTTTAAATATGTTTCTATCAAAAATAATAGAAATTATATCATTATAAAATACACATATTTACATTTTATTAAACAATAAAAAGTATTTAGGAAATTAGAAAAAATTGAATAATTAGTAAATAGAAGTTAATTTTAAGAAAAAAGATGTATCTTTACCTATCTTAACTTGCTTAGAATTTCCATGAAGGAATATATTACCAGGCTTTATATCTCTATGGATAATTCTTTATGAGTGAATATAATTAAGAGCAGTTATCATTTGTTTCATAAGATTTAATACTTCATATTTATCTACAACTCCTTTTTTCTTTTTAATGTAATCTTTTAAGGTGCCATCTAATAAATTTATTAAAAGAATATAAATAAGAATTTAGGGATATTGGTGATAATAAAAAGTAAATATTTTGAATAATAAAATACTATCAGCTAATTCGGATATGATGCAATAAGATTATTAGTCATCGGAAATAAAAGCATTATATATTTTTATTATGTTCTTATGGTTTAATGATTTCATTACGTCAATTTCTCCACTAGTTAAGTTTTACCTTAATATTCTACTATGAGGTATCTATTTCAGAGCAAATGAATTACCATCAGCCTATAATTTATTAAAACATAAAATTTAATTTATTTTAATAAATTTGAATTAATAAATTACTTTGTATATGACTTCATAGACATTTCCAGTTGCACCTTCACCTAATTGTTTTTATATTTTATATGCATTTAAACTCTTTTCAAGATGTTCGAAATCTTTTTATCTTTAGTTTATTTAAGATCCTTAATCTTATAAGAGTGAAAAACGAGAATGAGACAATTAAGAAAACCCACTTATACCACTATTTGATGGTTTTGTATCTGTAAATAAAAAAAATTTTAGTACGTCATAATAATAATATTCTTGGTAAATAAAATTACATGTTAATTCTATAAATGATTTCATAGGTATATTTTTAATGGTATGAGTGTTATTGAAGCTAGTTTTATTTTGCATCATTCTTCCATCTTTTTCATCGGGTATACCTATATCATCATCTGATAAGTTACTTTCTTCACACTCTTCATATGGAGGGTAGAATTCTATTGTATTGTGTAAAAAATAATTAATTTATTTATTAATCTAAAACTAATTTAACATTTTTAAGAGAATAAAATATGAAATAAATTCTAAAAAGCTTTTTATTGTTGTTTTGAGTTGCTTTAAATTCACATCTTTCTTGCTATTTTCTTGAGTAAAGTTTTGGAACAATTACAAGAAGGGATTGTGGTAATTATATAAAAAGAGTGCTTTAAGTTAAAAGATTTATTAATTAAGATATATAAGGATGAGAGATAAATTTTATTTATCTGATTTAATAAATAAAGAGTCATTAACAATAATTTGTTTGATCAAAATTGATTTTGAAGAGGTGAAACAAATTAACTTAATAAAATTTCTGTGTGTGTTTGGGATAATTATCCAAAATAACCTTCTTATTTATTTATTTATCTATCTTAAAATTAGAAAAAATTGGAAAGGGATAATTTTGATAATAGAAAATAATCCTTCTTAATGTGAATTTAAAAATTAGCATGCAAAAAATAAAAATTCAATTAATTTATTTTTTACTATGATTAACTTCTTAGTATTTATCCTTCACATTGATTTCAGTCTCATTTTCATGATTATTTTGTTATGCCCAAATATCTTTTGGACTAGTCTAATCGAAGGTTATACGGTCTCTTTGGATTTAATACTAATCGAATTACTAGAGTTGAGATAAATTTTAATTTTATTTTTATTCATAGATGTGCGAATTATTACTCTTCTGATAGTTAGAGTTGAGTTTTATTGTACTTTCACTCTTTTAAGGAGGTGAATTTATTTATTATTAATGATGCTAATTACTGCTGCTTTAATTATTGCTATTTTGTGGTTAATTATTTGATGTTATAAATTTATAATCCTACTACTATAAGTTATTTATCTTTTAATTTAAGGAATAGTCGTCTAGAGGAGCTGATATTAAATTAATTGAAGGGCGAATCGAAGGATGTTTTTCTGCAGTAGACTATTAACTACTTATATTGGAATCCCCAGCTTTTCTTACATCTTTTTTCTAGTAAATATCCTCCTTTACTTCTATCATATAAGGGTATTATGATCCAGTATTTTCCTATTATCTAATGATATTAGATTTATTCAACTCATCAATTTGTTTAGGTTTTATAAAAGATTGCTGCCTTGCTTCCTGATGATATTTTGATTTAAATTATTATGTCTCAGAAACATCCAGAGGTATGCTGAGTGCTAATAATCTCTTATTTCCTTTCTTTTTATCTTTTTCTGAAATGTTACTACACTCTATAAATTATGTAAATGCCTTTTTAGCTTTTTCTATTTCGTTTCTCTGTTCATATTTACAACCAAGCGTATAGAAAATTATACTCAATTTAGGGTCATCATTAATTTCGCTTATATACTTTGTAAGAATATTGCCTGCTTTTTCGTATTGCTTAAGAGCTATATCTGGTTAATTCTTAATGTCGTAGATAACGCCTTGCTAATAGACGGGACGTGGATCTTTTTGATTCTTCTAGAAAACTTCTTCATAAGTTAAGATGGCTGAGTCATAGTCTTTACATAATTGATAACATCTTGCTAAATGAAATTTTGCTTAAAGATCTGAAATTTTTTGCAATATTGTTTTGAAGATTTGCTGGGCTCCTACGTAATCGCCTTCACACATTAACTTTATACCATGACTGAAAACCATATTCCTTTATAACATTATCAAATTAAAGTGTCCGTCTGCCCCATTCATTCGATATTCTTTCACTTGCTACTCAACTTCTATTTGAATAATTCATATAATAATTTTTAATTTCTCTGCTTCCCTTCTAAATCAATAGATCTTCTTTCTCTATCAATTTTTTTTACTTTCTACTTTTTTTTTCAATTTTTTAAGTTATAGTGAAAAACAGACAGACAAGCAGAGTGATGACAAAGTGAGAGGCGAAGAAGCTAAAAGAAAGAAAAAAACTTCAAAATTTTATTAAAGATGTAGTTTTATATATAAATAATTATGCATGTCTTAACAATTTCCTCCTCTTTACTATAAAAATAATTTAATTGCAATCAATTACTTTATTCTTGATTACAAATTATCTTTCATCTTTTTTTATATTTATTTATTATTTTTGGAATATCCTTTTAATCCCATTTTTTTAATTAATCTTAACAATAAAAAATAGTGGTTTTCAGCTCCTCTCGCCATTCTTTACATCAAAAAAGAGCAGAATTAATAATTGTTTAAATATTTCCACTAACTCTTCTAACAATTATAAATACAAAAAAGAACTTATTTATCCAACTAACTATTTATTATTTATTATTTTTTATTTTGCATTTTTTTTTTCAGTGTGCTCTTACCTTCTCTAAACTTAAACAACTAATCATTAAAAATAGTACTCAGAAAAAGTATTTTAAATTCTCAATTAATTTTTACATTTTTTTTTATCTACTTAAATTACTATTATTATTTTAAATAAATGACTTTAAATTTTATTATTAGTAAATGGGAATGAAAACAAAAGCAAATACAGGAATAATATAAGTTTAAAAAATCTATTAATTTAAAACAACTAAGAAAATAACTTATCCTAGTATTTTTAAAAATACTAAAACATTTTTTACTTTCTTTGTTTATTTATTTACATTGTTTTTTGCCAGCTTTTAGCATAAATTATCAGCTAATCTGTTGATAATTTTCATAATGAATGAAGTTTTTTTAAGATATTAGATCGAAAACTATCAACCTTAAAAATCCTAAATTTGGATATATTAAAATTGAGAGTATCATAAAAATCTAATGTTAGATATCATTGTTACTCATAGAGATATTTCAAAAATTCATAAAAAAATAAAATAATATAAAAAATAAATTAATATTTTATTGGAGAAAATTTTTTTTACCACTTATTGATAAATAGTCATATATATAAAGATATTTAATTATATAAAGAATAAATAGTGTAGTAATAATTCTTTATTAGTTTCTTTAAGGATTAATAAACTAAAAATTGGGTAATATTTTATAAAGAGCAATAATCGGTAAACATTCGATAAACTTAATCATTTATAAACAGAATATAATTTATTAATCAGTAAAGAATTAATCTTATTTCAAGTACAACTTTATTGTATTTTATCTAAAAATAATAAAAATATAGTGTGTTTCATTTTTAGGTTAAATTTTAAAGAAAGAACACATATCAATTTTAATCATAATTTATTTTCTATTTAATTTAGACGTTAAAATATGGGAATTTAACTAGAAATTAAATTTTAATAACTAATTTATTTTTAGTTTTACATTTTTATAAACAAAATAAAAGACTCCATTTTGTATTCTATTTGTGCTTTTCTTGTTTTATAAAATAAAATTAATAATAATAGTATATTCGTAAAAGTAAAGAGAATGTCAATTATTGTACAGATAATATTTTATTTGAGGTGATTTTACAAAAATGATTCATACAAATTAATTTTACAAATTCTAATTTATATTTAATTATCTTTTTTTTATTTTTTTAGTTATTAATAATCATTATTTTTATTATTTTTTGAATGAGTCTAGATGATTTGTAGGTGTTATGATAGAGAAGAAAATAATCAAAATTTCAAACTGGAATTTATATTATTTATTTGTATATTGGCATTGGTTTGGTTAATAAATATTATAATTTTTGTTATTATAGTGGAATTGTTTCGAAGGAAAATAAACTATTATTCTATGAGAGTATCACAGAAATAATATTAATAGAAATCAGAGGAATACTAAGAAAGTTTAGAAATAATAAATAGTAGTAAGAATTTTGAAGGAACTGCTTATAAGTAGCATTCTTATGATAATTAAGTATTTATTAAGATTGTTTTATTATATAAGAAGTAACTAATAATTTCGTAATTTGGGAATTTTATTAGAATTCGGCTATAATAATTTATTTAGTCTATTTATTTCTATTTCTATCTTACTCATCAAGTTTCATTGTAACTCAGATATAAGATCAAGCTCAAAATTAATTAAGAATATTAGGATAGAGAATTTTTTTAGTTAGTAGTTTTTCCTTACACACTTAATTAATTAATCAATCGTCCTCTATTTGTAAGCTTAATTCAGATATTCATTCAAACTTTCTAAAAGAAAGAAATTATATAAATTTATTATTACTATTATCAACAAAATATAATTTATATAAATTTCTTCCTTCGCTTTTCCTCAATTTAATTAAAATTGGTCATTCCTTTTTAAGAAATAAAATATTTATTTAGTTTTCATACCATCATTATTAAATTTATTTTACAATGTTGTTATTTTATATGTATTAGTCTTTGCTCCCATTTATTCCATTTAACAATTATCCTTATGTACCTTTTTCTTTATTCTTCTCTTTTTTTGATGTTCCTTACTAATTTTATAAAATAATTAATGAGTTTAATCAAAATAATCATCTATTTATTTATGTGCTTTTCAATTCTACTATTAAATTATGACTCTATCTTAAATACTAAATAACTCAAAAAGCTAATAATTCCTTATTGCTAACTGATTCTAGGAGTATAATAATATATTTACTTATATTTTATATCATTTTTATAATTAAAATCTTGAAAAATGCACTCTCCTTTTGAAAAATGAAATTATAATTTTTTATATTTACCTACTAAAATGCTTGAGTTTATGCTCCACTATGATATAATTAATGGTAGTCTATAGGGTATTCTCTAGATTGATTTGCCATCTACTAATTTATCATTGATAAAAGTAGTGGGTTTTACATCTATCCTGGGGGGAAAGGGATGGGATTTATTCCAGGGGGAGAATTATTTGATTGGGTTTAAGCAGCACTCTATTATAAATGTGCATAAAAAGGATTCCATCCTTGCTGAAATTATGGATCATTAGGATAAATCTAAGGAGGAATTTCAAAATTAGCAGAACGCATAGGAGCATCTAAATAAGGAGGAGGGAATTATTATAAATGTAGAAAGTTTGAATGTGGCAATAAAGGAGCAAACATAGGATTTTAAAGAACTTGACTAAAATTTTATAATTGCATTACATCCTATAAAATATTGATTTTTTCATTTTACTGCTAATACATATACTGACGTTGCTACTCCTGCATTTACTTTAGCTTACTCCTTTCTTTTTCTTTAGCCTTTTATTTCTTGGGCTCAATTATAGCTGCAGGTTTTACTTATCCCTAAGAATCTGGAGCACCTTCTAAGATGCAGTCCTAAGAAGATATAGTTTAAGATTATTTTCTACTTGCCTTTTAACTATCTTTACTGTTGTCTTTCTATCTCTACTCCTCTAATTCTACATCACCTTCTTTTTAATCTTTATTTGAAACGGAATTAATATTAATGATTTATGAATCATTCTCTTTACTATTTCCAACCTATTCTTCTTTATCTTCATTACAATTTTCTTATATTAATATATCCTTTTCTTTATCTTCATTATTAATAATAGTAGTATTTTTACACTCTTTTTCTATATTTTCTTACACATTTTTACTCTCTTGTTTAGAACTCTCTTCAATGCTTATCTAATTATCATTTTCTTAGTG
This sequence comes from Tetrahymena borealis, assembly GCA_000260095.1. Classification (NCBI taxonomy): domain Eukaryota; phylum Ciliophora; class Oligohymenophorea; order Hymenostomatida; family Tetrahymenidae; genus Tetrahymena; species Tetrahymena borealis. The sequence continues at coordinate 516,962 of JH651264.1, read as the reverse complement.
ATTCAATTTACTATCTTAAATCTCCTCTATTTATTTATTTTAACTATGAGCCTCTTAAATTTCGTTAGAGCTTTTATCTCCATTGATAATATGAGGCTGTTCTTAATCAAAATTTGATTCTATTGAACACTTGCGCTATTTTTTAGGATTATACTATTCTTCTAAGCGTGATACGCCTTTTCTCTTCTAGGAGATCAATAAATTTAACTACTCTTAGGCATAATTGTGTTGCTATTAGTTAATTAATGCGAATGTATTTATAAGTTCTCTTTATTTGTATAATTATAGAGGCCATCTAGCAGAAGCTTCTATAGATAAATCAACAACTAATTGATTTATATTTGGTTAAGAAATCTTAGAGATGTATTCTCTCAAAATCTTATCAGCCTATTAGGATCTCTCCTATTAAGCACTTTAATTTGCATCACTCCCTTCATTTTATGATATGCTTGTATTTAGCTGCTATTTTTAATCATGGTGAGTTTCTTTATTTTGTCCTTATTAATCTTTTTAAATATGATTCTAATTTATATTTTTGCCGCCAGATTAATATGAATCAAGCGAGGGGATTTCCTCACCCATCTAATCCCTCAATTAGGAGTAAGGAATTGCATGGATGTTATAATATTATTGGGGATTAAGATTCTCTTAGACTTGCTAATTGTATTAAGAATCACATTTTTCCTCCTCTTCGCTTTGATCTTCATCTTCTTCTACTTCTTCTTATTCAGCTTTTACAAGTATTTCTAAAGATTCTTCGTTTGGTGGTTCAGTCGGTTATTTGTTAGGATCTACTGTATCTTGATCATTCTATATCTAAAGATTAGTATCTTTTGAATTATTTTGTGTTGAATTCATGATACTTGCTTTTTAAGTAAAATTTTATTAGTGACAAATGGTATTTCGATGTTTTTCCTTTTTATAATAATATCCTTTGCCAATCTTCTCAATATAAAATAATTATATCAAAACTTGAAAATCTAAAAAACAAGAGGAAAAATTAATATGTATGTATATTAATATATATATAAATATATATTAATGAAAAGATAAAAGAAAGCAAGCAAGCACCCTTACTTATCTTTCTAGTTGTTAATCAAATTCCTTTCATTCATTAATTTTCATTTGTTAATACTAATGAAAATCATTTCTTAAAACTAAAGAAAATCAGAAAAAGTGATTTAAAAATCAATAGATCAAAGCAGTAAATAAAAAAAGGAAAAAAAGGAAGGAAAAGAAATTAATCACTATAAAACTATAATTAAGCATAAAAAAGAAGCAAAAACTTACAAATTCAAAACAGAAAAAAAGAAAGAAGAATTGAAATCATCAAGCATAAATTTTTCTAATCAAAATGTAAAAGTATAAAATAATACTAACAATATCCCGATTTGAGAAAATCCAAATTTTTATTATTACCCTTCACCTTACCTTTCTCATCCTTTCGTTTTATATTTGATTACAAAGTTAACTCAAAATATGTTACATTTTTAAAGGTTTTCATTCATTTTTTTACGCTCTTCTTCTTTTAATATTGTATTTTACTTTTTAAGAGATAATTTGTAAATAATAAGCTAATCTCCATACTAATAGATAAAAAAATCAGCCTTATGACCAAATATTTATTTAAGCATCTTATTGTCATTAATAAAGACTCTATCAGATCCGATTTTGGGTTTGAAATTAATGATATTTTTATGATTAAACCTACCCAAGATATTGCTTATTTTTATATTTATATTTTAAATATCATTCGATTACATTTAATCTTTATTATAGGAAATAAGTAATTATTTGATATTATTTTCATTCTATATTTCAAATTACACTAAAAAATAATAAATTCATTGAAATAATCATTATTTGATAAATTTTATTTGTCTACTTTCTTAATAAATATTTATCCTTACATTACCTTACCTTTAATAGCGCTTATCAAAATTTTTAATTTATCGAGTTCATACGAGGTGTAAATAAGTTATCAAATACCTATTAAATTATTTTTTTATACATTTAAATTTTAAGACTTATTTAGAATTATCTCAAAAGAAAGGATAATGCACCCTTGAATTTTAAAATAGAATAAATCTATTATTTGATTAAATAAATTTTATAAGAAATATTTCTATCTTTGATTTAGTTATTATTTGCATATAAATTAAGATTCATATATTTAAAAAATTTAAGCAGCTATAGATAGAATATTCACATATTCAACTTTTTATAATAATGTATATTCTCATGAATAAATACATTCATCAAAAAACAATACAAATAACTTCCCTTTATAAAGTAAATATGAATCTTATTCAAAAAGAGGACATTTAGTTTTATTCAATTTTCTACTATCATTTTAATATTCCTAATTACGATTCATATAATATTTTTGCTATGTAATTATTGACCAAAATTATTTAATTTTCAAATTTTGAAGAAAAAAAAAAGAATGGAAAGAAAAACTCAAGCTGTTTTAATTCTTTATACCAAGGAATTCAAGTATTGCTTATTTAAGATAGAAAATAGTGATAGTTACTCTATTATTAATGATACTATAGATGAATCAAATGATAATTTTTGTCCTTTCTTAACAATTGCTCGTTATATTGTTACTAAAATCAATTAATATTTTTCCTACCCATCATTGCAGAAATTAATCACTCCTACAAGTTAGAAAGATAACTTTTGCATCTAAGACCATTTTTAATTGAGTTATGAATATAATGAATGGTACTACATGCTTTAGGAGGCTTTATAATATGATGGATTTTCAGATTAGCACATAATTTATATGTAATAAATTGAAAACGAAGATATTTTTATGTAAAACATGTAGCAGTTAGGAGTTAACTGCTAGCTTTTTAGTTAAGAATAGATCTAATAAAACACAAATATCATAGACGCTTTAACTTTTTCTATATTCAATAAAGTTAATATTTAAGATAAAATAAACTGGTAAATTTAGCTGAAGTTATCTCCTCCTTCTAAAGAAACCTCATATATCTATATAATACAAAACAATGCAAAATTTTCTGAGAAATTGAGAAGTGGAAACCTTCCAATGCCTGCAAAAACTTTCTTTTATGGGATGTTTAAGAAAGATTACTAAAAATGGTACACTTATAATGTATCTCTTGGTGAGTATCCAACAAAAGAGATTCTTAGGAATGTTGGCACTATAGTAATGGCAGGCAGTCCATATAGTGCTTATGGAGAATAGGATTGGATACGCGCTTATAGAGAGTGGATATTAGATCTTTATTATAATTATCCAGATATCAGAATATTAGGTATCTGCTTTGGTGAACAGATACTTGCTCATACCCTTGGTGGTTTATGTGATGTTGTTAAAGAGAGAAAAGCAAATAAAGAATTTTATAATAGAGGAACTTAGAAATTGTACATGACAGATAAATTCTTTGATATACCTTTCATAAAATAATTAAATTTAAAAACTAAATAACTTTATATAACTAAATTACATGGAGATGTCGTAGTCAAGTTAGACGAAAATAAATTTGAGGTAGTAGGTAGTTCTGATAATTATAAAATAGAAGCATATGTAGATGTAAATAAAGATCTTAATTAAAATCCTAGGATTTTATGTTTTTAAGGTCATCCTGAATACTCTAATAAATGGCTTACAATGAGAGATATACAATATTATTCTTTTCACCACAATATGAAAGAGTAAGATGCACTCAAAAAATCTATCTATGGATAATAAGTTAATGATGACAGTTAGTAATTACGAGCTATTTGCTAATCTTTTTTACTGCTTGGATATTTCTCCAGCAACAAAATCTAACCATAAAATATAACTAACTAACAGGATTGAATCTAAATAAATACATAAAAAATGTAAAGTATTATTCACATATTTATTGGAAATAGTAGTAAATTATAATATTTGACAAATAAAAATTTTGCTTTATTAACTTAATAAAAATAGAATTACTTCATCTATTACAAATCTTTAATTAAAATTAAATTTTTCTTTATAATTAGGGATATGATTTTTAAAAATATCTTTAAAAAATTGTACATTAAAATTATAAATAAATTTATAAATGAGAGAAAGTAAAGACCATATTTTATCAAGAATCTTCTTAAAATAAAATAAATTTAATGTACATAATTATACCAAAATATTTCTAATATGCTGAGACTGTTACTTTATCCAGTTATAAAAAATATTGCCGAAAAAAATAAAACTTTTTAAATTATTATATTGGTTTTTTTATATCTCTACTTTTCACTTTTCGACTATTATCATAAAATCATTGATAGTATAAATTAAGGTGATTATTAGTAGTAAATTACTTACACAATATGGTTACTTACTTTAACTTTTTTGTTCTTATTATTTTCGAAGATGTCATTAAACAATTTATAATATTCCGATACATTTTATATATGAACTTATAATTTTTACATTATTATTTAGAAAAGTTTAAACATTCAAAATAAATTAAATTTCCAATAAAAATTAATATTTAAAAATAAATCAATTGATATTAATTTAATTTTTTATCATAGCTCAAAGATAAATTTAAAATTTAATTAAGGATAAATTAAATGTCAATATTATTTTTTTAGACTAAAATAAGGGAATTTTGTAAAAATTAAGCAATTAAATATTAAATGATCAGGAAATAAACTACAATAAAGAACAAAATTATAATTGATTGTGAGATGGTTAACTTTTATTTATTTGGCTGCTTTCTTATGAATGTCTAATTTTGTGTTCAACTATTTAGATACAATTATCCAAAAAAAAATTAGAGAGTCTATTGAATTTTTTAATTTAATTCTCACATTATAAAAGAATATCGTTTGTTTATTCTTATTTTTTACATCTTTTGAATATTTCAAATAAAAAATGAATATAAATTTGTTTGTAGTAATTGATATAGCTTAAGCCTTTTAATTCTTTAATAATATTAAATTATAGATATCAGTAAAGTTTAGATTTTATAGTAGCAATTATGTTATTGCTCTTCTTCTTCTTCATTTAAATAGAGTTTGTTTTATAAAAAGATAATTAGTAGTATTTAATATGATATGGATAGATCCTTTTAAAATAAATTTTGTGTTTATTTTTAAATATGGATATGTTTAACTATCTATTCCGAATTTTGATAGAAGAATTCTAAAGATGGTATTAAATTTGTTGAATTTTTACAGTTTATTCAACCAATATTTAAATAGCAACAAATTGCGATATAATGCTGTTAAACTATCCAAAATATTTAAAATTTGCACATTCTGCGTCACATTTAATCGTTTTTTATTCTTCAACTACTAATTATTATTAAAATTGTGCAAAATCAGCTTAACTTGAAACTTATTTTTGAAAGGGATATTAAAAATGCATCATATTTTAAATAAGTATTTAGATACATAGTACAGTATGAAAGTCTAGTTAGAAATCCTCATTGTCAACTCATAGAACAAAGTTCAATATTACAATAACTTTGTTTTAGAGTGTTGTAATTCGCTTTTCTAAACTATTAGATCCATAAATTGTTTAGCCTAAAACTCATTTTTTTTGTTGTTTGAAAGATTGATATTGCGTGAAAGATTCTCAAACATATCTTTAAAGATTTCCTTATGAAAATAAAGAATTAGCTATGAAGGTAAAAATCTAAGATGACAAAAAGGATATAAAATATATATAGTTAGAGGGAAAAAAGGTAATTATGCTAAATTATATTTGGAGAATCAATTTTAAACTATTGTACATTTTATAGGTTTCTTTTATGTATTATTTTTACAAAATATATGGGTTTAGTGGAATTATATCAAATATGAGATAGAATAAAGATGTTCTTGGTTTATCTTTTTTAGAAAATTATTTAGAACTGACTAACTGCGAGATTTTAATTGGTGGGTGTCAAAATGTATAGTGAGAGATATGAAAAAGCAGGAATTACGAAAATAATAATTGAATAATTTGCTAGGTCACAACTTTGCCAAAACTTATTTAGAATAGTAAGAATAAGATGATATAGGGGTAAGGAAAAAAAAAATAGACCAATTATAATTTGAAATGAAAGAGAAAAATTGAATCAGAACGAGCTGAGTGAAATTAGAATAGTATATGGAGTTTTAATCTAGAGAATACCGAAAACCAAAAATCTTTACAATTTGAGAATTTATTTTGAAATAGATCGAAGAATATTTTGAGAAAAGTATTGGGAAAAAGAGAGGATCATTCGTTGGTCAGTCGGTAAAAAAGCAGGAACAAAGAGAAGAAATGAATTTAGAAATTTAGTAGAGAATTGATTGATGGACTAATTAAAAATTTGAAAAGAGAGTAAGAGGGGAGGTACTAATGATGAAGAAAAATATAGTTCTAATAGGTCATTAATAAAAGAATGAATGGAAGATCTAAAATTCTTTTCTTTTTTTATTTTTTTACATTAATTTTCATAATATTATGTATGCACTTTATAAATTTGGAGGAATTATAAGTAGTAGGGAAATAAAAATCGATGCAATTAAATATATCTATGTTAGCTTGACTAATTAATTAATTGATTAATAGTATCAATGATTATTATCTTAATTTATAAGTCACGATTAAATATTCATACAAATCAATAATTAATTATTGATCAAATCAAATATCAAAAAACAAACCTACAAAAAAATCCCAAGGCTAACAAAATTAAGGGAAGAGAAATCTTTACAACAAAGAAAAATAATAAAAATATACAAAATTATGGACACTCAATCAACTACTACTGCCTCTAGCACTTGCAATATTGAATAAACCAACAAGCATTTCGAAGAAACATATGATAAGGTAAAATCCTCTTTAGGTGGTTGCAATAACGAAGATATCCACCCCATCTAAAACATTCTTTCTGCTGAATTGAAGTCTGGTAGCGATGGTCGTATGAAGAAGGCTAACATTTCCTCTGAAATCGTTTCCAACCTCATTCAAGGCTAAACTGAAAACCAAGTTGAAAGCACTTTTTCCACTTCCAAGAAATTAACTTGCGACAGATAATTATTCCTCTGTGCTCCTGATTTCCTTGAATTAAAGTATGTTATTAACCCTTGGATGAACCTCTCAGCTTAATTCTCTGTTGAAAAAGCCAAATAACAATGGGAAGAACTCGTAAATACTTATAAGAAGTTAGTTCCCGAATCTGTTAATGTCGTTACTCCTAAGAAAGGCTTAACTGAACTCTGTTTCTTTGGTGATTCAGTTTTTGCCATCAATAAAAAGGCTGTTTTCGGTAGATTTGCCACTGATGAAAGATTCCCCGAAACTGAATATGTCATTGAATACCTCCGTTCTATTGGTATTGAAGGTGAAAGAGTTCCAGAAGGCATGCACTATGAAGGCTCTGGAGAAACCATGGTTTGGAATGGTAAAATCCTTGTTGGCTATGGCAGAAGAAACACCAAGGACATTGTTGACTATCTTGCTAAAATATATGGAATGGAAGTCATTGGATTTGAACTCATCGATCCTGAATTCTATCACTTGGACACTGCCATGTACCCTATTAGTGATAATCTTATTGCTGTCTATGAAAATGCTTTTACTGAAGAAGGCAAGGAAAAAATCAAGAAACTTGGCTGTGAAATTATGTATCTTACTTATAAGGATGCCAAGGAATTCGCTTTGAACTCCACCGTCATTGGAAAGCATGCTATAGTTCATTATGAAGCTGAAAACTTCATTAAATAACTTAAATAAAAGGGATTCCAAGTCCACTCTGTTGACGTTTCTGAGTTTATTAAGTTTGGTGGTGGTCTTAAGTGCTTGACTTTCCAACACTATCTTCAATAATAATAATGAGAGAATTTCTAAAACAAATAATTAAATAGCAATGCTCAGTTGAAATCACTGTCATTCTAATAATAATTAAATTAAGAAAGACATGAGAGAAAGAGCCATTATTTGTATCGCTATAATCAATCAACTCAACCAATTAATTTAAATAATACTATAAAAATAGTGGTCAGGTAGTGAGTCTTTTAACTCATTTAAATTATAAAATATGTTTTAATTCTAATAATAAATAACTTTATTAAAAAATGATGTTCAAATCCAATTCAATTAGTTGGATTGGATCCATCCATCTACACCTTGTACATTTATATTAAATATAAATTTTGAGTTTCTTAGCATTTGTTAATATTTACAGAAACATAAAAAACAATTATTTCAACTAATTTGAGAGTAACAAGATAGCTTAATTATCGTTAACTGTTGCTTATATCCATTTAATCTTATAGTTTATACTTTATATTCATACATTTTGAATACATATTTTATACACATATAATATTTTAGCTATATTTATATTCCTATTTATCTCCCTTTTTCCTAAATCATATTTGACTATTATCTTAACACTTTCGGCGTACTATTCCTATTTAAATTTATGCATTTTTTACTATCAAAAAATCCAAAATTTTTATTAAATAAGAGGAAAAAAACAAATAGAATATTAGGTGGGTTTATTTATTCTCAGTTTCTACTCTAAAACAACTATTTAGGTACTGAAATTGCAGCATAAATTAATTGATAAAATAGAATAATACTACTATATTTCTGATTCATATGAGCAATTAATTCTACTATCTAGTACAATAAAACAATCTTACGAACAAAAAATAATACATCATAGAAACTAACAACATTATAGCAACAAAAGGTATGTATTAAAATGATAAATAATAATTTAAATTTATATTCAAATAACACTACATAGTTTATTCTATTAAAAATTAAGTATTTATTAATATTACAATCGACAAAATGATTACTGCGAAGTCGTATTTGGAATAATTTAACAACTATTATATTTAAATAATTCGCAAAATATAAAACTTGTGGTATTAATATATTCTCAATTCATATATATTTAAAGCTTAATAAATGAAGTATTCAATTTCTTTGCGATTTCTCAAAAAAATCAGGAAAATTTATATTATATATAAAGAAGAATAGTAAAGAAGGTGATAGTTGAATAAAATGCTTTTATAGTTTAAAAAGTCCAAGTAATAGTCCTGGAGTTAATTTTTACTTTTTTATCATTAATTTATGTAGAACACACTCTATTACTTAATTTTATCTGTCTCGTTATAGTCTATTCTAATCTGAAAAGAATTATTTATATACGCAGTATTACCATCTAAAAATTTCGATTAGAACAACTCGAGATTTTTGTAAAAACCAATTGTTATTAGTCTAATTTTATTTAATTGGTCTATTGCATAAATTCTCATCATTATGATTATTATAAAATCTATATTTGCTAAGCATTCCAACCAATTATAGTTGATTTTATTGATATTTTATCACCATTGTAAAACAAAGAATTTTTTGTTGGATATACAACTTGAATTTAATTAATTAATTTATGCTTATATAACTTTTTGCATAATAAATCGATTTTAAAGAAAAAAATATTTAGAGATTAGGATATGTCAATCGCATAAAAGTTTGTCATAATTACAGAATTTTTTTATAGTAGCTATAATCCTACACATGTATTATCATATATTTTAATAAATAAATTTAGATTTTCTAAATGTTTAAATAAGCTTAATAAATTCGTTTATTAATTTATAAATACACTTTCTATAATCTTAAAAAAATTTAGAAACAATAGCTATGAGGATACTAATGAGGCAAGATTAGACTCGTCATCGGCTAACTTGGCTTGGTGAACTAGGGTTACCTGACCTTTTAAGAAATAACTTTTTTGAAAATGAAGTCTTTCTTGGTTTTTCGTTTTGGAATTTGATAGGGAACTTTTCAATTAGTGAGTGGTGTCTGTTTAAAGTTTCCTATTGAGTTTTCAATAAAGATTATTTCAGCTTTTATTTTACAATGTCATTAAAATTGAAGAAGCACCAGTTTAGTCTTTGGGAATTTTAGTCAATTTGGATGCAACCTATAAGTCATTTAATTATTTTCTAATTATATCCATAGTTTAAAACCTTTTAGTTTCTTAAAGAATAAACTTAAATTCAGCTAATCTGCACAAAAAAGAAGATTAATCCAAACATTTAAGGAATTTGACTCAAATATTTAAAAAGCTAGAAACTAATAAAGAATTCTTTCAGAAAATTTACTTTTTATTGATTATGATATAATTATTTATGCTCCTATAACCTTTACAAATGTTAAAATAAAAAATGCTGCTTTGTGTAAAACCTATTTTAGACCGTTTTTTCAAACTCATTTGATTGTAAATTTAAGTAATTTCTAGAATTAAATTAATTTTTTTAGTGAAGTAATATGCCATTGTTGTAATCTTTTTAGATGATGTTCATTCGTTGATTAAATAATGAAAAATTGCAAACTATTCTAATTATATATTTCCTATTTTAGGTGTTAATTAAATTCCTCTTTTTTAAATTAATACTTAAATTCTATTTATCCCCGAATAATAGGCATTTTAAGTAATTTAAAAAAATACAATCTTGTAAGGATACATGAACGAGGAATAAATATGTTAATTGTGCTGTTTTATTATCTTATCTAATATGAAAACTAATTCATTTCTCATCTAAACTTTATATAAGTCCACTAATGTAGGAATTTTTATTGAAAATTAGCAAGTATTTTGATTCTAAAAGTATTTTCTTGTTAATAATCACAAGAGATAATAAAGTTTTCTACTTAGCTATTCTCTCGCTAAAGAATGTTTTAAAGCAAATTATATATTAGTCGGAAGGAGAATAAGCTGTAAGGCCTATAGATATATAGAGCACGTATTCTGAGGATTAGAAATAAAATAAAAGTATTGTAATTTATTAGATTAAATCTTCAGTTTTATTTTATTTTCCACTATGTCAGTCATTAAGCTCATAATTAGGCATATAATAATTATGTAATCTTATTGCCTTTAGATTAAATCACTGATCCTATTATTCGCTGCTTTTTTTTACTACTTTTAAAGGGAAGAGAAATTGAATAAATTTTTTTAATTTATCAATGAATAATTCGCAGCAAAGTCTTAATCTTACCCGTTTGTGAAAATCTTAGGAGTTTGCAAGATTAGAATAAATTTTAACCTCTATTTTTTATTGCCTTTTCATTAAGTAGATATTACGTGATATTAACCAAAATCATGGCCTAATATAACAAATTAATACGAATGATTTACTAAAATTTTCTTTTAAATTATACAATATTTCAGTTAAATTATTTACTTTGGACTTTTTGTTGAAATATCTCAATCTATTAATATGTTCCTAAAACAAAAAGTGTAGCTTCGCTGTATTTCGATATTCTAAATTGAAAAGATTCTATAAGAACATCTGCGTATTAAAAAATGTAAAATTATTAATTTTTGTCTGATAAGGTAAGGATTAAATTATTTCTATCAAATATTATTACTTTTTATATTCTTTTATAAAAGCAAAAAACAATAAACTTATATAAAATATTCTTATATACTCTTTATTTATTAAATTTAACAAAAAATATTAATAATAATTTCTACCTAGTTCTTTTTAGTATTAAAATCTCCCCAAAAAATAGAAAGACAGGATCAAATATTAAATATTTAGGAAGTATTCATTAATGGATTACCTCAAGTAATGTTTTGACTTAATTGTTATCAAAAGCTATACAAAGCTTACTTAAACAATCAACTAAATTCTATTATTTTCTTCTTTTGCAATAATATATATTCTTTAACATTTCAATTTCATTGTAATAATCTTTATTTTTTTGTTAATATATTATTTATCCTAAAAAGTAAAAAATATTATGGTGAGGATATGGGATAACTTCCCTAATATTAAAAGTTGATTGTAATCTCAATTATAATATAGAAGCCTTAAATTGTAATAATAGAACTAGAACAAACTATCCTTAAGTCTAGTTAAAATATTTTAAGCAATAGTAGAGGATATTGAACTAGGTTGATAGTGTATAAAGAATATAAAAACACTAATATATGAAATACTTAATAAAGTAATTTTAATCAATTAAGCTATTTATAGTACAATAACTAATTATTGTAAGCTTAAATTTTAGTTAGTTAGTTGATTATTAGGGGAGAATTTGATTATTATATCAATAAGCCTATAACAATTATACTGTTTTACTAGTGATTTAGAAGGAAATTAACTTAATCCATTGATTTAAAACTATAAATTAACTTGTAAAATCATAGTAAATAAATGAATTATCCGCCAACCAATTTATTTCTGTACTATGTTTAAAAATATAATTATTACAATAAAGAATGAAGTATTTATTTATACTCCTATTTTTTTAACTTAAATCCTACTCTTGCTCTTCAAAGTTCTTAGATTTTTATATTTCTAACCTTTATATAATAAAACAGAGCTTATAGGAATTTTTTTTTAGTAGAAAATTTAATAGATCCATTTTAAACTAAAAACATGTCATTTTATTCTTTTTCTTACATTTTTGTTATACTCTTAAACTTATTATAGCTCACTGCATTATTTTAACATTCTTAAATTCTATCATATTTCTTGCATTATAACTCTATTAAATTTAGTAGTATATCTTAATTAATATTCAAGCTTAATTCATCAGACTTCACTTGTTGAAAAAAATCTAAAATATTATTTGGTTAGTTTTTAAATGTTAATAAAAGCTTTTAATAAATTTTGTAATGAAGTTACCTTTAACTGATAATTTCTTTTGCTTTATATTATAAATATCCTCGAAAGTAAATTCCATCTAATTAAAGCATTCTTCTACTTCTACTTATTCTATTTGCTAATCTAATGAAAGCTCTTTTAAATATTCGAACACACTACTAGGCTCTTTAAAGAGGGAAAAGTATTTTAATTGAATATTCTATGACATAAAAGCATCTATTTTTGTTTTAAAAATTTAATTTCTATTTAAAAATTGTAATTATCTTTTATTTTGTAATATCAAATCTTTTTGAATATTCTAAAAAAGGATATAAAATAAATAGTAGGTTACTTTGATCTTTGAATGAAGTAACTTAAACTGATGTTGTTAATAGAAAAACATGCAATTTAGTCTTAGATGCAAGAGTATATAGAATATCCGATAAGAAAAAATATCCAGTTTCAGAATCAAAAGCATATTCAATATTATCAATCACAAGCAGAGGAATTTTATATTATTAATTTAGACTCTTTATAGTTTCTATCAAAATGTCAAAATCTTCTATCCCTAAAGTGTCTAAAATTTATCTCTTCGACATATCTTCTCTTATTTAGGAGCTGATTGTTTTAAATAAGAATGGCACTCTAAATTCATTCTATATTTTCTTACAGAAATTTTTTATATTATAAGTAAGTCCCGAATTAGAGTTTCCATAAATCAGATAGAATCTCTAGTAGTATTAATTATTTAACTAAAACATCTAATTGATATTAGAATCATCTTCAATTAATTACTAAAATACTAATTCACTGCTTTTTGAATATTCTTTTAACTCAAATTTCTATCTGATTTATAGTTAGTCTCCTTCATAAAACTTAATTTCTTCATTTACTACTTCTCCAACTCCACTAATAACCGGTTAATATTTAAACAGTTCATTAAAACTTCCTATTATTCCTATAAAAAATCCAATCGCTACTAAATATTTCATCTTCTCATCATTAGAAAATTCTCTTTTTTATGTTACTAAAAAAATTCCTGCAACTGAACCTCCAAACAGAACTACTAACAGAGCGATATACATTTTATTTAAATATATTTCTACTAATTTTTCAATTTTTTTCAAAAAACAATATCTTTTATATTAATTTTGAAATATCCAACAACCAATATTTATTTAATTAATTAAATTATTTTTAACAAATAATTAATAAAAAATGATAAAGGAAAGTCAGATGATAAATTTTAAAATGTATTATTATTTTAAAATACTTAATAGAAGTGTAGTGAATCAAAATGCAGTATTTATTATTAGTTTTGGTAGTATTATTAGTATGAAAAATAAATCTTATACAAAAGGATTTTACTTAGAACCTAATTTAATAAATAAAAATAAAAGCCACAATATCTTTGCCTTTATAATAAACATTAATTTAATAATAAAATAAAGCTGTGGATTAGATTAGTAGTATATTAAAATTGTGTTTAAACTTAAACTAATTAATTTTTTTGATATTAAATTTCTGATAAGATTTCTAAAAAAATAAATGATAGAATAATTAAGTATGAGAGGAAAGGAATTGCTACTGAATAAGAAAAATATTTATTGAATCAAATTTCAAATAAATTAACATATTCTCTATATATTCTTTATTATACTGTATAGATATTTTAACTAACTTTATTTCTACACTAAAGATTATTAAATAAATAGATCATGTTTATTATCTTATTGAAAAGCTATTTATAATTTTTTATTAAAGAGAAAAGCAATTACAAGTAGATTATTTCAAATAAGAATACAGCAATCTGTTCCTCTAGAATTAAGTATAATTTCAAGCTCATTAGTGTGTAAAACCTCTTAAATAAATAAACATTTCTAATTATTTTTAATAAATTATCCTTTATGATAGAGATCGAAGTTATCAGGATCTAAATCTGAATAGCGGAGACTAATTAAGGCTTTTAAATTTTCTATTGATTCGCTTGCATCTATATCAAGCTAAAAGGAATCTTAAGTTGCAGTTGATGGCTTAGATTTACTATTAAATTTTAATGTAATTATCATCCTTTTTTATTAGCTATTTTTGTAATTATACAGTATTTTTTACTTTAAGTTTCTTAAAAATAAATTTTTTGGTTTTTAATGATAATTATTAATAATTATAGATATATCAAAATCTACCTCTAATAAAGTAGATAGTTGATCTTAACATTAAATTATATATTTCTTGGTGAATAAAAGCATTAATGTTCTTTTTTCAGTTAAATAGAGTAGATATACTTTGAGATTCCTCCAATCATTTCTATTTTATTTCATAAATAAAATAGCTAAATTACATTATATACTTAAAAAAAGGTTGCTCTAATTTGAAAAATTTATTGATTTCCATATTATTAATCCTAAAAAGTTTTATTAATGTTTTTACAAATATTAAAAATATTTAATTTTCAAGGCATATTATTAAGCATATATTTATATATTTTTGTGTTTTTAATATTTTTCTCACCATATATATCATTCTCTATCTGGATTTACTATGGAGTATTTAGGGATAAAGTAATTTAAAAATTAATTAATTACAAGAAAATGATAAAAAAATAAATTTCATATAAAAAAATATTTCTATAACAGCATTAATTTTTGTTTTTGTTATATTATAAACAAGTAAATTGTGTGACTTTCTTAGTTTTAATAAATTATAATATATCAAAATTTTAAAGATAAACTTCATGGAATTATAAATTAAATTATTCAATAACCAAGATACATTTTTTCAACTAATTGAATGATTTAAAAAAATTATGTAAATTTATTAATTTAAAGTATGAGATTTGTTAAACTATTTTAGTATTCACAAGTGTAGTTAATTTCAAAAAATAATAACTAATAATATATTTTTTAAATAAATAGAGAATAATTAAGTAATTTGTTGTAATAAATAATATAAATTTGAATTTGTTTAAGTGTTTTAGAATTTTTATAGCTCATATTAATTAAATGATACTCCTCGCTTTATTCTATTCAAGCATGAGAGAGATATGTCTTGTATTTTTTAAATTATTTTGTTATATAAGTGAAATAAACAAAAGTTTATATGGATAAGATTTTGTATTTTAGGTTGAGGCGATTGATAACAGTTCAATCAAAAGATTGTACAGCAAGTGCTTCTAGTATTTAATAAAGTTACGATAACAATTTCATTTTCTCTTGCTAGCTTTTATAAATCCATACAAATCATTTCTTCTCTCAACATCTTGCCCATGAGTTTCAAGTCAAAGTACTCTGGGTCAAGGTCAGTGAATTTAAGAGATATTAAAGTTTTTAAGTTAGAAATAGTTTCTTTAGGATCAATATCTACTTAAAATGATTTATTATCCACATTTTAGTGCTTGAAAGTATTGTGGAATACAATTTGAATAATCATGATTGTTATTAAATTTAAGTTCTTGTTTGTTGTTAGATTTTTTTTACTGAGTATTTTACTTATTTTTGTCTAGAGTTAATAAGTTTATTGATATAATTTTTGTTTTTATCAATTTTTTTTAGATATAATTCTTTTTAATAAAGGATGAAATAGACTACATTGCCTCTACATTTAAAAGCAAAATATGAAGAGATCATATAGAAATTTGGTTATTGCACATTAATGATTATTTTGCTTCTTAAAAAAATTTATCAGTATATTTCGATTAATTGATATTATTTACTCTATCATTTTAATTAGGAATAAGTTCGTTTACCTAATATGATATATTAGAAAGTTAGATTGAATCTATTTTTAGATTTTTCATCTATTTTTTTAATTTAAAACATGGTTATTTAAATAGATATTTTGCCAAATAAATATATTCTAAAGCAAATCTCCATAAGAAATATAGTTTGTACTTAAAATATTATTGCATTGATTTGAAATCTTAATTCATTTAATGAACCTAATAAGTGTTTCCTTTATTCATTTACTGTTTTATAACCAAAAGAGGATACAACTTTATTGCTCTATTCTATTTAATGTTCAATTTTCGAATACATACCTTGATTCGAATCTGATATGTTCTAATAATCTGGTATAGCAAGGAAGAAAATCTTTTTCTATCCAAAAAGATAGATTCTTTATTGCAATAGACTGATTTTATTAAAATAGTAATCATATTCCTTATGTTTGGCCAGTTAGTTGATTAATAATCGCTCTCATGTTTATTTCATATGAAATATCTATCTATTTGTATACTATAAAATAAGAATGAGTTTTAATTTTACAATTTAAATATATTTAAAAATGAGAATACAATTCAATCAATAACCAACCAACCACACATATTTTCGTATTTTACATTAAAGCCTAACGTATATAGATTATTATATAAAATTCTATAAAACAATTAAATAAGAATCTAACTGATTGTTCAAAAGAACTCCAAAGTAGAATTTTATCATCTCCAAATGTGTCTTTTAGAGTGTAATATCTTACAAAAAAATTTGTTTTCATACTACTATACTTCGAAAACTAATTTATTTCCTTTCTATTATTAAGTATATTTACCAGTTAAAGAGAACATTAGACTGAAGATTATTTACTTTAATTCATTTTCTTACTCTAAAACCTCTCTATTTTAACAACTAGCTATAGGATAAAACAAACTATTTTTGTATTTTTCAGAGAAATTCGATGGAATTAACTAATAGATTGATAATTTTAATTAAATTAATAAAGTATCCAATATTATAAAGATTTAAAAATGTTACAATAAATAATTATAGAGTTTTTATATTTGTTTTTATAAAAAATAAATTACTCTATTATATTATTAAATCTAAAATGAGTTAATGATCTATTTTTACTTACTTAGTTTTAATCCTCATCACTTATCTTCAAAGTTTCTAGTTTTTACATTAAGAATTTATAAATACAAACAAAAAAACAAATTAGATTGTTTCGATTTATTATTTTCTCAACCTATCTTATATAATCTTAAATCTTAAGCTATCTAGATCATAACTTAAAGAAAGAAAGAAAAATGTAAGCTAAAAAAATTTGTAAATATTTAATAAGATGATACTAAATTAATCTTTTGGGAGGAATTAGAATAATATGAAAGACTGCTAAGTTGTAAGTTTTAACTTAGAAAGAAGTATGTTATTTCTATTAAAGATAATTAAAACAAAAAAATATTCATTTATTAGATATTATTATTTAAAATAAATGTGTATTTTTAAAATACTTTTATAAATTAAGAACATTTATTGTTTGAATTTTTTACATTTTAATAATTTGAAGAATCAATTTCAACAAAAGTAAATAGTTTTTAGAATTAATATATTTTTATAAATTTAATAGACCAAATCAGATTATAGTTAGGTAATCTAATTAAATTATACAAAAGCTCTAAGATATACACATAAATAATCAAAATATATTACATTTACATTCACTATTAATGACTACAGAATAATTTGATGGTTTTTTCAAGATAACTTCAATACGAGAAGATTATTTATCATCATATTTATCATATTATTTTTGGTTGAAAATTTCTCTGCATAGAATATCATTTGGGATTTTAAAATCATTTAAGTATATATCAAAATCATCTTGACTGATGTCTGCAAATCTAGTAGTAATAAGTGTTTTTAGGTTACTAATTGTGTCATTAGCATCAAAATCTACTGCAAAAGAATCAAAATCAATATTTGGATTCTCAAATGACTAATCAAACTTAGCGTAGATTTTCATTTTTGATACTTTTATATATTATAATAGCTATTAGTAGAAATTATCAAAAAGCCCTTTTTATAATTAATTTGATATTTTTCACTTTAAAACTTCTTTAATTATTTATTGATAACATTTAAAAAATAAAGAATTAGTTAATAAAAGTTGATGATCTGAAATAAAAGGATTATAGTTGATAAATTTGATAAGGAACCTGATGATTTTATTAAAAATGAAAATCTATAGAAAATAGAAAGAACTTTATTGGCTATTGGAATTTTTAAAATAAAGAAATATTAACTATCCTAACCATAAATTAATTTTTTAATTACTTAAATATAGAAGAATTGTATTAAATATAGTTTTTCAATTTTCTTGACTTTTATCATTAATTTGGGTTACAGTTTGCTTTGCTTAGTCACCTTCAGAAGAACTTTTAATAAGTTACTCAAAATCTTAATCTTCAATTGTATAGTTAGTATTACAATAAATACAATTTAAAGTTTTTTCATTCTTTTTTTACATATCTACCAATGTCTCAGTGCCTACTTTCACTAATAATTTCAAGAAATCTTCTTTACAGCATCTACAATAAAAATCGACAGGATAACGAGTTAACTATAAATCATCTATATTAAATTTATTTTCAAGGAGATCCTTTACCTTACTGAAATTCATCCCTATTGAGAAATTAAAATATCCAGTTTGAATTAATTATTAAAAAGTTAATATTACTTTCATATTTTATTTATTTGTATATATCGGAGTTTATTAAATCTTCATGTAATTATTCCAAATAATTTTCATGAGCTTCTGGCATTTTCTGCAACATGTATCCAAAGGATCTTTCCACCCTAAAGTCATTTGGATTTTAAATTAAAAAAATATCATATTTATTGTTAATATTACTATGACCCTTTGGAAGAAGTGTGAAGATCACATAAATTTAATATTTAATCTGAATTTTGGTAGAATTCTTAGATTTATTTTCCAGAAAATTTAACCCAATCTTTATCCTCAGTATAATCTAATCCAAAAGCGCTTAAAGACTCTTATTAATAGCCATATAAAATCTATAAGATATAAATATTATATTAATAAATCATTCATATTTATATTATTCTAATACTTTTTTGACAACAAAGAAAGGTTCATATGATTACTCCTATTTCTTATTTTTTAAAGAAAACCCTCTAACTTCCCCATTTGCCATAGATTCAGCATAAAAATCATACTAATTTTAGTCCTTATCTTCGAATGCTAATATTGCTTTAATTCTTTCTTCACCCTAAAAATGAAAATATAATCCAACATATTAGAATCATATAAAAAATAAATTCTGTTACTTTTAATAATGATGATATCATTAAGCTTGTGCTAAAGCAGTTTCCTAAAAGATTAATTTAACGCTCTTCTTTTAGTTTAAACTTTTCCTTTTTAAATTAAATGTATATGATTAGGATAACCATTTCTAAAGAAGTAAAAATCTTACAACTGAAGTCTACAAAGAGGTTGTATTATCAACAAATGTAATCCTAAAATTTTTCTTAACTGAAAAACCTTTAATGACATGATCCTTCTATTTTGGATAATCTTTGAAGGTTTTAATTGATTTGAAAATGAGCTATTTAAACATAACAATAAAGCAATTTAAGAGTATTAATTCTATCAATATATTATTAAATTTTTTTAAAGATTTAGTAGACTATAGATTCTATTATTCATTATCCTAAAACTATAAGAATATCCAAATATTACTAGCCCTAATAACATACAATTATAGCTTAATTAACAATTTATTCTACTATATTAGTACTTAAATAATGAATAAACTAAAGATCTATAAGATCTAAGAATGTTAAAATATATTTTCATTTTAATAATCCTGGTCTTGCACATTAATATCTAGTTTACATTTTAAATTCAACCTAAACAACTAAGGCAATTTATAATTTTTATCTCAAAATGGAAGAATTATTAAATAAAGTAAAGATAAATTATGATAATTTATAAAAAGTTACTCATAAATATTGAGAGAATAATTGTTAAACACTATTATAAATATTATAAGGAAATGTAATATTAATATATTATTTATTTATTGTAAGAAAGAATATATATTCATTGCCAAACGCTTTGAGATTTAAAGTGAATTGGATTTAACAGTTAGTTACTACTACTTTTTGATTTTGTACTACCAGGAAGTACTATTGCAGTTAGGTATGCTTGGAGATTGTTTTGGTTTAAATTTGAGGGAGGAAATTTCCTTTTATTACTAGCTTTATGGAATTTTATTTGTTAGATTTTCTCAAAGTTTTCTTACTAACTACCAGTATCTTATTCTTTTATTTACCCTTCTAAGCAAGATATATCAGATTTATTCTTTATTTTTTTATGTGTTTTAGTTTACTCACTATTCTATTTTAGGGGAATTTCATTATTATCTTTACTTCTAGAGGTTAATATAGAATCTAATTATACTTCACATCTAGAAGTAGGTGCTCTGTCAGTTAAAATTTATAGAGAACTTGGTTGAGTTTAATGAATGTTTGATTTATTAAGTGGAATTTATAATCTGTGTACAGAAACATTTTTGTGAGTTTTTATGGGAGGAAGTGGGTTATTATTAATTGCAGATTCACTTTCTTAAGTATTACTTTAGTTACTATTTGTTATTTTTTTCTATTTATTTGCTTCTTCAAGTTCTTTCTCTTTCAAAATTTTAAATTTGTTATCTATTGGTATTAAGAACTTTTAAAGACTGCTCTTACTTAAAGTCTTTGCATATACTTTCATTGGTTCAGTAAATGCACCACTTTCTTGAATAATACTCATTACTGAACTAGGACTCTAACAACTGCTAATAGAATTCTTTTATCCAAATTGGCTGCTGTTAGCTTAACTCATTTTTGAATTAGCTTAATCCTAATAATAATATTAATGGTGATATAATAAAAATAGTTGTAGCAATAATAGTAATAAGTATAGAAGTAGTAGTAATAGAAATATTTATTATTACTTAAATAAGCATATTAATTTCTTTTATGAAAACGGTTTAATTAATTTATTTACATCACATAATGTTGAGGGAGTATTTAAATGATGAGGATTCGTAGCAAAAGAATTTTTTAAATCTCTTTATTCAGAAATCTTTGATAAATAAGTATTGTTTTCAAATATTCCTAAGCTATTCAAATAATTTTAATGTCTTCTGTTCTATTTTATTCCTGTTCTATTGAAAATATCAGTCATCTTTAAAGGATAATCAGTTCTTTCTTCTGGAGGATTTTAATTCGCTTCCATTCTTTTAAATCTCATAAATATCTCTTTATTTACAGAATTGGGATTTAATTCCTCTTCAAATATTTTCTTTAGTTCTACTTATTTTCTTGTTTTCTATCATAATTATTAAAGCATTATTATAATCTTAAAATTATAAATAAAATTAAGGAATGAAATTTAATTTATCATGCCTCTTAAATTCTAAAAGTAATTACATTATATCTTGCAATAATAATTTCTGGCTTTAACTAACCAACGCCAAAATATTTTTTATCATTTAAGGCTTTAATTTTAAGCTTAGCAGGGTTTTCCTTCCAATTAATACTGTTCATGATATGCAAACAACAATTTTCGCAAACTGGTGACTTTCTTGATCTAAATCCTGGATTATTGACTAGCTAAAGGTATTTTTCTTCTTCTAAATCAGGTTCTAAATTTCTTATAACCCTAGGAATAATATAATTAGGATTTACATCAAATCTCTTTTCATCTTAATCCATAGCTTTAGGTAGGTCCTATGGCATTTCCAAATCAAGTTTATCCAATAATTTATAAAGTTTTTCTAACCTTTCTCTTTCTTCCAAGTATTTTTATTCACTCTCTTCTTTAATTTTTTCCATTTCACCAACATGATCAAATTGCCAACTTTTGATTATATGGTCATATTCTACTTCATACATACCATTTATTTCAACTTCTTTTAAACATTTCATACATACTTCTTTTTACTATAAATTAATCCCTCTTCCTATTGCTCCTTTTACTTTGTTAATGTATTCTGGAATCTAAATTTTTAAACATTTTAAAAGAAATAAATAAAATATATTAAATGTACTACATTTAAAATATTTATACATCAGTATCAATAAAAGGAAGGCTTTTAGATTCTCTCATAGCCCTATTCTCCGATTAAGACTTTTAAGTAACTGAAATAGTTTTACATTATAGAAACCAAACTTTTCCTTTTGCATCTATCTTAAATATACCTTTGAAAAGTGAGATAGAAATAGGCTTTTCATAAGTATTCTCTATATGCTTAACAATTTCCTATACTTTATTTTAGAAATATTCATTAATAGCATATCCTTTTAGTTCTGTTGTTATTGATTGGTTATCGGACTCAAAAGTGATCACTCTTTAATAAATATCTAAGTTGGTTAGATTTATAAGATTAGGATTTGAAATCTTCTAAGCTAAATAAAACTCTTTGTTCCAAGTAACTTATATTACAGCTATAATTAATTATTATGAAAATCGTAAATAAATTAAGAATCAAAGCATTAAATTAGTATTTTTACAATTAAAATCCCCTTTTGGTTATATAAATTTCTGCAGAACACCATCTATCATCTCCCCTGGCCTTGCTTTGATAAGAAATTCATCTTTTTTTATAATATATTAGTTATTGAGTAATTATTTTTTTTTCAGATAAATTATTAGTTTTATAAATTACTTAACTACTCTAAATTCATGTATTCATATATTAATTTGCTTGAATTGGAGTTATTGTTTTCTTTTTAGTTTAACTCTGAGAATGATTTTTTAGAAGGGATGCTATCTTAGCTACTATATCTCTATCTCTTTGATTTATTAAGCTTCTAATTATTCTAGTTTTCTCCATTCTAACCCATTTGGGTATTCTCTTTTTTATATATCCAAACTGCTACTATCCCACATGGAGGGATATTAGTACTGAATTTATTAATTATTTACTCCTTCTCTAGATTTTATTTTTTTTTAAAATATACCTAGCTATCCATTGAAAAGTACCATGAGTAAATTCCTCCATTTTAGAACAATATTGTGTCAGGAATATTGATGAAAGTAACTAAATTTAATTAAAATAGTATAAATAACTTGCTACATTTATGAAATAAGTCATTAATCATAATCTGATGATATCATCTTCATAAAAAACAAATTTCTAAGGTAAATATTTCATACTTTTTTTAAGAATTTGATCTACTTTCCATAAGCTTTAGAGAATCTAGTGGATGAAACCATCTCCTGATTCTATGTTACTATATTATTCAAGCATGAATAATTTATATTATTTATGTTCGCAATCTATTATTTTTATATTGTTTTGTAAATTACTTGCTTATTTCTTATTAAAGAATAGTAGTTTTGCATGAAGGCTATTTATTATTATTAATGATATATAACTAACTATGAAACATTAATTGGAATTTTATTAATTTTATTAGTTATCAGCAAGCCTTTCCCTAAAAGGAATCTTTTAACATTATATTATCATTTATCCCTACTAAACATTTTCTTCTAAAAGTAATGTAGCTTATACATAGGTTTTTATTGCTTTTAAAATATTAATAACTTGGTATTTTGGTTGGCAGAGATTTTTCTTTAATTCCAACATTATGATTGAAAATATAAACAATCACCTGATTTTAACTATTTCCAAACTAATTTCTTTTATGTTTCCTAGTTACACAAGTTAATCAATCTCTTATCCAACTATTAAACTAGTAGATATATAAAATTTATTGTAGAAAAACTAAACAAAGATAATTTATCACATTAATTGAAATATTTTAATTTTAAAAAAAAGTGAATACTCTTTTTTATATCAAAGTAAACTACCATTGATAGAATGATTACTTTACTAAACTACTTTTGTCAAGAAAATCAAACATTTTTAGCTTTCATCAATCTCTTTAATTAACTAGAATATTTAAATCTTTATTTAATTCACTTAATTAAAATTGTTCTTTATTTTTTATAAATTTTATTTTGAAATAAATTTTTAATAAGTTTAATATTTTTATTCAAAAATGATGCTTATTTTATATTTTTACCTAATGTTATTCAAATAAATTTATCATTCATGATGTCTTTTCTGCTAATACTATCAAACTTTAGCAAGTTATGGTTCCTAGAACTATTCTTTTATAAACCAAGCATTTATGTAGAAAATATGAGTATCTTTTAATATCTTAAATATTTTTATCTCCTTACTTATTAAACAAAGTAATAATAATTATAATTAAATTGTCATATAAATTTAAAGCTATTTTAGTATTTTTTAAGAAGGATTTTTAATTTTAAATTTTAGGTATTCAAATTATTTAAAATTAATTCTTAACCAAATTTAAGTTTAATAACAATTTTATTTATATAGTAAAATAATTTCAGTTTTAATCTAATAAATTCTATAGAAGAATTAGTAAAAAGTAGAAGAAAATTAGATTAATGGATAAAGTGTAAATATTTTAGTAGTATAAATAATGATATTTCACTGGTTTATAACAATTTTTTTATAGAACTTACATTCTTGAAATTTCAAAAAAACATCTATCAAATTATTCATCAATTAAAGAACAATTAATTACTTAATAAATGTAAAATAACCAAAACATGCAGAATTCTTAAAATTTAAATTAATCACAACAGCTTTAATAGGATAGAGGAGTTGTAAATTCATCAAAGTGTTTAAACTTGTATGCAATTCTATTTTTAAGCTTGATTATCATGATATCAAGCTTATTGATAGTTAATTCATTGAATAAAAACTATCAAGTTGTAGAGCTTAATATTAACTAGAGTAAAGCAGTTTAGAACTTAAATCCAGAGCAGTCCTTTCAGTTATTTGAATAAATTTATTAGCTTTTATAATAATAAGATATTTAAACAAGTATTAAAAGTTAATTAGAGAGTAACTCTTAGTTTTTATTTGCCATTTATGATTAGAACAATGATGGTTTTATCTAAAAGAATGAATATGTTTTCAGCAAATAAAACAAAGAAATGGATAAAAAGTAATTTGTGTCTTATATCAAAAGTTATCCTAATCAATTAATATTTAAAATATATTAATATGAAAATTTACATACTCCTTAATAGCCTAAAAAAACAATTAACCATTAATAACATCATAAAGATTTTTATATTACAAGTGAATAAAGGGAATTTTAAATAATTAATAATTAGTTTCTTATCAAGCTCATAGAGAGCAATGAAAAGTATTAATAATTAATGAATTGGACTTTCAAAATATTAGACTAAAATAATAATGGAATCTTAGATTAAAAAGAGTTAGATAAAGCTTTAGTAATAAATAATTAATCATATACTTAAATAAATAAAAGCTAATGGTAAGAAATTGTATCAAGTATTCATTCAGGACTACTCAGATTATATTCTAAACCTAATGATAACTACACACTATTAAGAATTTGAAGAAAATAAATAGAAATAAATTTATTCCAAAATGATTAACTCTTTGACCTAATCTTAAAGTATTTATGAAGGTGATGTTAACACGAATGATCTAAAATTAATTAAACTAGCTAGCTCTCAAGGATTTTGAAATTAATAATTACTAATTTAACTTCTTAGTTTAAAACTGTAGGTATTTGTGAAACTAATCCTTAATTATGAATATAAAATAATTATCTCAATTACATTTTGTATTCAAATAAAAACTAGTTTATTCATTTTTTATATAATTGTTTAATACCATTTCAATTTAGAATTTTGTAATAAAATTCAATTTTTACAATAAATCTTATTTTTATATATTCTTTTGTAAATGGATGATTAGGATTTGTTATAATTAGGGTAATCTTTACTGATCTTCATAAATAATCTAGCTGCATTTAATATTGATATTATTTTAATTTATTAATCAATTAGATTTTAGAGAAAATTAATTAATAGTTTGTTGTTTGGCGCAAATAGAAATTCTTTAGTATTCATCATAAAAAGGTCAAAAGAGATATTGAGTTAACCCTCTTTTAATTAAATAAGAGTCTATATACTTTTGTGAAGCAATGGATATAGATAAGCTTAAGGTTGAACTATTCAAAAAACAGAAAGCTGGAATGCTTCAAAAGCTATTCCAGCTGAATCCAAAACAAAATGAAGTAAGTGTAACTATTGTTTTAAATGATGAATCAAATGCTATGATAGTTCCTTATAGAAATATTAAATGTAAGTAGCTAGAATGTCTCTATGATGAAGATGAGCTTATTTAATTATGCTAGTAAAATAATAAGAAAGTATCATTTGCTTTCTCTTGTAAAATATGTAAAACAAAGATAAATTTTTAAGACTTTTTTCTTGATGAAGATCTTTATGAAAAGATCAATAGAGTCTTTGGCTGCTACAACAAAACAGAAGTTGCTGTAAAAGAAATTATTTTCAATAAGCAAGGAGGTTACTTTTTAAAATTTCTTAAAAAACCAGGATAATTTATAGTAAGAGACAATAATCTACCCTCAATGAGAGAGTATTCAGATGAAGAATATTAGTAAATGAGAGAGCGCTTTGAAAAATAAGGTAAGGAAGCGTTTGTTTCTACTGATACAATATTATCTAGAATGGGTTTGTCGTTAACTTTTGAATAATTGGAACTATTATATGAGGAATATACAACATCAATACCTTTAATGGCATTTCTCCTAAACTATGCTTATAATCATCAAGAAAATTAATATGAAAAAAAAGGCTTGGTAAATGTTAAAAAGAATTTAGGCATTATTACTTTAATAATTTTTGGATTAAATGCTCAAAAATAATTAGAAGCTGAGTATTTGACAAATTTTGAGAATTACTATTAATCTGGAGAGCTAGTTCAAAATTATGAGAATGTAGCCGTTGTTATCTATTATGAGAAAACTTGGTCTTTATTATTAGTTGATTTGAATAAGAGAGAAAGTCACTTTTATATATTTAAGGATCATATGAAAGATGAGTATGTATAAATTATTTCTGCTGTAATAGCTGAATAATTTGATATGAAAAATTCAGTAATCAACTATGTTGATAATTTTAGTTTTCATTCTCCAACTGAAGCTAAATACAGTGGGACTATTGTTTTTAGACTGCTAATGTGGCTTATAGACCCTCCAGCTAATCCATAACCTTTTTCTGAGTTCTCTTATCAAACAATAGATCTCATCAGAAAATAAACTTCGATTATTGAATGGTTACTCTTTAAAATGATGAAACAAGATAAAAAAACTGAATATATATTTTCTGGGATGAAATCTTAATAGATTAATAGTAATGAAGGATCAATGCCTTCAATTATATCTTTATAGGGAATTACTTCGCCTTTATCTACTACTTAATAAAACACTGATAGTAATAATTTAATTTTTGTGTATTTTAAAATTATTAATTCTTTTATTTCATTTATAAGGTAATTTAAAAGATCAAAAAAGAAAAAAGAAAAAGAAATTAAAATAGGATAATAACTAACCAATAGAAGAAGAAGACGATGACGAACAAGATTAAGCAAGCAGGGATATTAACTCAGGATATAATTAAGATAATTTTGATGAGGATAACGAAGATCAGTTTAACTTTTAATAGGAATTTGAAGAATTGAAAGCTAAGTATGGGAAAAAGAATAATGTAAATATTCCTAAATCGGAACTTGATAATCTTGTAGAAAAATTATAGTATGATGTTTCAAAAGAGATAACTCGAAGAAGAAAATAAGAAGAAATTGAAAAGGAAACGTATATTACTTTTCTTTATCTATTATTTTGTTGTTTTTAATGAAATATTTCATAAAATATAGACTAGCTGATTACTATATTAATAAGAAACTGTAAGAATTCGATATAAAAGTGAGAACACAAAAAAGTAAGAAGAAAAAAAAGAATAGAAAAGGAGGAGAGGGAGAAGAAGATCCTGAAGAAGAAGAAGATGATATAATATAATAATATGAAAGAGGGGAAATAACAAAATAAGATATACTAGAAAAGTAATAAGTTTAATTATCTGTTGGATAACTAAAAGATATCTTAAAATAGTTCGAGGTTGATATGCACAAAAGAATCGATTTTAAGCAAAAAAATAATGTCTCAGATGCTGTTGACAAAGAAAGAGAAGTTAGTGAATACATGGAATGGTAAACTCTTAATTTATATTTTATTCATATGAATGACTTAAATTATCTATTAATTCTAATAAAAATAGGTATAATACATTTATTTAGCTATTGCATTATTATTACAACTATGACATCGATACCTATAAATAACTCATTGATGAATACAACTTTAGATTCCATAATATGATTTTTCATAAGCTTGGGTTGGATTGGTAATCTTCTAAGAATAGTAAAAATAATAATCTAAATAATAGTCAGCATTCAAACCAATAATACAATTCGTTAATTTAGTAAGATATAATAAATAATTCCAGTATGTATAACAATAATTAGTTTAAAAATTAATTTGACTATGGCAAGAAGAACTCATTACTCAGAAATAGTTTTGATAATAGAAACGACAAGGGTCCAAGTTTTAATATTGGAAGTACATTAGCTTAAGCAGGAATGTCCTCTCTTATTTCTTAAAGTAACAGCAGTAAAAATGAAATTCCTATCATGGGTTAACGTTACAAAGAAGCAATTATTAATGGTGAGAATAATAAAATAATAGCTCAGAGATATTAAAAGACAATTACTGAAAGTGATATAATTAAATTAAAAAGTGGTAATATCTTAACTGAAGATGGATTAAATTTTTTCCTAAAATATTTGGAAGAAAGGTAAGGTCATTAATAATATATATATAGACTTAATCAAAAAGAGTACCCTAAAGGGATGAGAATGCTCTATTTATCAGTAAATTTCTATAAGTATTATTCAAAAAGAAATCCTTTACAATAAGATGACTTGGATTTCAAATCAGTTAGACACTATATGAAACCTTATACTGGAGAAAATAATAGTATTTTTGATAAATTTGACAAGATTTTTATTCCAGTATTGCTTACTCTTAACGAAATGCATCTTGTAGTAATTAATATCATTACAAAAGAATTAATTCTATATATCACTTCTACCTTTTAAGGATATCCATAAGAAGCTGTAAATAACCCAATCCTTTAAAATCTAATGAGATTCTTATAAAAAGAGCTGTATGAAAAGAAAATGAAAAACCTAAACTTCTTAAATTGGAAGTGTAGATATATTTATTTAGATGAATAATACATTTAAAAATATAAATAATCAACATTTAATGTAGCTTTCATCACTAATATGATTACAAAATTAAAAGATTATTAAAGTCAACCACTCTAAGAATATATTTCCTTTAATTAGAGATTAGTTAGACTATTTAGCTAAATCGGTATTACTTAAAATAAAAGGAATGAAATTATTATAGAGAATCTTCCTCTTTGAAATACAAATTTATTTATTATAAATACGAAATTAATTTAAAATATTAAAAACCCTTATTTTTCTTCTTAATAAATTGCTATAAAATCTTATCCTTCTTTCATTGATAGTACTTTGTCAATACTTAAAATTTTACAATCATATAAAAATTATAAATAAAATCTTTAAATTTTTTTCTTTCTGATTTTAATAAAAATACATTTTAAATCTATGAATAATATCTTAATTTAAAAAAACATTATAAACTGTTCCAAAATAATAATTAAACAAACCAATCTTACTAAGAGTAGATAATTAATTGAACTATAAATTTTATTTCTTAGCAAAGCATCTATTAAAAGTAATTTAATAATTTGAATATTATAACATATTCTATTATTAATAGAATTTCAATCAAATTAATATTTCGAATGATTGCTTTTCATCACATTATATGCAATCCAAAGCATTAAATTTGTAAATTTCTAAGAAAAGAAATATTAGTTTATAATAGTTATGAATTTATTCTAAATTTATATTGAATTCAAATCAAATTATTATAAAATTCTTAATAAATACTTCAGAAAAAATCATAGAGATTCTTTTAACCTCTTCAATTTTAAATTTTATTTATGATTATTGTAAAAAGATTTGACATTACTAATAGTTTCTAAAAATGTCTTGTACTAATCAAACTAAAGTTTTAATAAACATTAATGTATAACAATTCTATCAAAGAATATTAAAGTAACTTAAAATGAATCAACAAGAGGCATCTAATTGTCCTCTTTAATTTTAGAAGCAGAATATACTTTGTTTCTTTAAATTTTATAGTTAAAAACTTATTTAATAATCTTAACAAAAGCAAAAAAATAAATAATCATTTTTCCATCACTGCCACTTCTTTCAATCCTTAATAAGAATGACTCCAATTATATTTTAAAATAGTTTAAAGATTAGCTAAATATTTATTAAGATTAATAGTCTTTAGAATTAATATTTAAATCCTATTTAAAAATAAGTATAATACCTTTAAACATCTCCATATAGCTATTTACTTTAAATAATGCTCAATCATTAATAAAACTGAGGGAAAAAATAAAAAGAAGAGGATTAAAAATATGATTGTAAATAAGATAGAAATAAGAATTTCTAATGAAATATTATTATTTACATTATTTAAATTATAAGAATAGATAAATTTTATTTCATCTTCAAATCTGTAAGTAAGTTTATTTCATATTAGTACTAAATTTATTGTTTTCTTTTTAAACTATTCAGATCATACTTACTTAAGTAAAATAGAATTTTATTACATTATAATCAATTTATTTACTACTCTTATATCTTTAAAAAATGTAATAGTTAAACTAGTATTTAAATTCCTAAGGTATTTTCATTCGAATCCAATTTCATGTTTAAAGTTAAATAGTTCCTTAAAATTTAGAGTAATTTAATTTAATAGTATAAGTGAACATTCTAGAATCAATTAAATTAAATGTATAGATCAAATCTGTTCTTGCTTGATTCGATATGTTCACTTATCTATTCTAATTTAAAAACAATTTTTAATATTAGTAGTAAGATAAGAGCATGAGTTAGTCTTTCAAATTTTCTATTTAGGAATGAAATTAATTTATAAATTATATTTATTTTTGCCTATCTATAACCTAATTGGTTAGAATTTGGTACTTAACAGAAACTCTATTAGTTAGAAAAGTAATTAATTATGAGCTATTAATAATTTTTATATAAGATCATAAGAAGAATATGGATGCTCGTATTTGCCAAATCTTTAAAATAAGTATGAATTCATTCAAATTGCAAAAAATATATGTAAAGAATCTAATTCATTACTCAATCATACCTTTAATTATTTTTTTTTTCAATTTCATACTAATTTTTAATTGAGATAAGAAATCATCAGGTAATTACAAAATTTAATAATTAGTCTTACAGGGCTATAATTTTTTCATCAGATGTAAAGATAAATATCTTATCTCAATAAAATATAATAGGCTTTATAAGTTAGTTACGTTTAGAAATAGAATTTAACAATTTAACTTAAGTGTACTTTTAATTACATCTATTTTAAACAATCAAATGAAAATGAAATCAAGTATCCATCAAAAATTAAATAAAGTGAATTTAATAAGAGATAAAGAAGTGATTAATATGAATCCTAGTATTGAGCCTACTCTGTTTTAACAGTATGTCCATATGTGTTTAGGAGTAAGCCTTGCTGTCTTTTTATAAAGTCAACGAAGCTATTGTTACATTCTTAATTAAAGATAAACCAATTTTTTAATCTATAATCTCAATTGAAATTAAAAATCAATGCTCTTCCGATAATTACAGATAGGTGGTAGATCATTCATTTTGAAAATTTTTAATTAAAGCGGAGCCAAATAATAGATGGATAGTGTTTTAAACTTGCCACCTCTAGAGGTAGATTAATAAGGAGTTTTTGCTAAAAATAGTTTTAAATGTTAGAAATGATTCGAATTATCTTAAAAGTATTATAAGAAAATTTATAATAATTAGACAGAAAATTATTGTAGAGGAGAGGCTAGAAAGAAAATATCAGATTTGGAACTTTAGAAATCTTCGAGAAGCTAAATTAAACTAAATAGAAGGTTAGAAATTTAATTAGAAAGACAAAAAATAATTGGATGGTCCAATAACTTAGTGGATAAATTCTATGCTTTTGGTGTATTTTTGGAAATAGAATGACTTTATTAATTTATAATATACTGTAATAATAGCTAATAGTAACGTTAATTATTGAGCCTGTTTTTCAATTTTTTCAAAACATTTAATTTTATTTAGCTAAATGGTGGTTTATTCACATAACAGAGTAATAGGATTTATAAAAGATTTTCATTATTTCAAAAATAGTAACTCTCTCATGAATCAAGCATATCTGAATGTAAAGAAACTAAAGGTAGAAATAAATAAATACTCCAATTTTTAATAGTCTTATTAAATTCGTCCAATCTTATGAAGATAGCTACTGCGAATAAATTTTCAAATTGCTAAAATAGACAATTAAATTAATATAGGAAAGTAAATTGGTCTATTATTTATATATAATAATCAAGTGATTCCCCGCTTCAAGTGTTTTTTAATAATGTAATCCTTGCTTTTTGTGGGATTGTAATGATTATTAGATGTGTGAATTATTTATTGATTTGGTAAAGTATATTTCCCTATTTTAACAGTTTTCGCATAGAAATATCAGAGAACTCTATCAAAATAAGAATTAATTAATTTAACAAAAAAAGGAAAAAAAAAAGAAAATAAGTAAGTTTTCTAAGACATTCTTTTATCTTAAAAAATCATTCAACTAATTACAAACCCATATATTTTTGAAATGCAAATTGTGAGTTAAGAAACATTTTTGCAAGCTGAAAGAGAAGGAAATTAATTTTTGGATCATCAGTTTGCTATGATTCAATGTATCAATGACTGGAGGATAAAAATTTTTAATAATTTCAATTTGAATATGAATAATTACATGACTCGTTTGCAGTTGGATATTCAAATTATCAAAAACCAATTGATCAATCCAGAAAACAGCAATAAAGTTAACTTCACTCTTGGATAAATAGGACTTATGGATATCCTCAGGATGAACTTCAAGAGCTGCCAAAAGCGCTTGAAACAATTCTTAATTGAAAATAAAGATAATCTCTCATTCAATCTGGTCTCAGATCTTATGAAAAACACTTAAACCTTAAGAGAATACTTTAGTTATGACAAGAATTACGAATCTTTCTACCAATAACCTTTTTCTGAACATCAATAATATGAAGATCATAATATAGATTAACATTCTGAAGAAGAAATTCAACTAGATTTTAATCAAGAAGAAAACTGTATCAACAATAATTCAGCCAAATCTATATCTCAAGAAGATAACTTAAATGATGAAATATTTGATAATAATATGAATGAAATCTAACTTGACTTTGATGAGTGCTGCTCTAATAACGACAGCAATCGTAACTCTTTAGAGTAATTCAACAATATCTTCTAATAAGAATACTAATAGCAATACAATAACTAATAAAATTAATTTGCTTGTAATACCAATAGCTACCCTTAGCTCATTATATTAGAGTGAATACTAATTTCTATTGCCCTTACTAAGGTTAATCTCTAAGCCACTATCTTAAAGCTCAATTAAAAATAACTTATAGACTTAGCTTAATGACTCTTATCATTAGTTAAAGGTCAAACCAATCCCTCAACCCACTTTTCATTCAAAATTCCTCTTTACAAGATTCACTCTTATAATTAACACTTTTCCTCGTTTATTTATTAACAAAACCAAACAACTATCAACAAACTAATATTCCTCACCTTACTCACTTATGATACTTCTTAAAATATAAAATTATCTTTATTCAACATGTTGAATATTTATATTCTATATATATAGTCTTATTTTTCATCTTTTTTCAATTACAACTAATCCCATTTATGATCAAATTTATAAAATTAATCAATTTCCTAATGAGTTGAGTTTATTTCTTAGTTTCTTAACTCCAGCAGTTCCTACTTTTTATTTCTCGATTGATTGATTATTTTGATAATTAGAACTCAAATAATATTTAATTTAATAAATATATTGATCAAAATTAAATAAAAGAAATTAACTCTCCAATTGTTTTTTTCCAAAATTTAAATTCCCCATAAATTAAATATAGAAATTCTCCAGAAAATCCATAGAAAAAAAGAATGCTATATCTTTCTCTAGTTCTTCTAAATATTTTTCAATCAAAATGTTGAGTTCTAAAACAAGCAGGAAAAAAGCCAACAACTCTATAAAGAAGTTAAAAATTGAATTGATGTATCTAACTGATATTAAATTAAAATAAGTAATATAAGCAAATTAACATTTTAATTTAATTTTAAAATATTAATTTTGAGTAATCTAAATTCTCAATAAATTTAATAAATGGAGAAATTAAAGTTTTATTTATTTTTATACTTCAAAAAGAATTTTAATAAAAGGACTTAAAATAAAATATTGTTTTAAATTTAATATTTATTACATCTGGAGAGATATATTTTTAAAAGATTCTACAAATAATAACTTCTTTTATTGCTTGAAAAGTAAAAAATTAAATTATGATGATTATCTTATATTTAATAAATATAAAAAGTAAAATACTAATATTTTAAAATAGATTTAATTTTATAGAATTCATACATACAATTCTATTCAATTTAAAGATAAAATAATTAATTGTTTTATAAGCTTTAAATATTATTTTATTATTTTTGCTTGCATGAATTTAATGATGAATGGGAGTATAAGAGACAATTAAAAGGAAGATATTATTTTAAAATAAGAAAATTAAATATGAATATAATTTTTATTTTATCAATTAAAATTTGTAATTTTAATAATAGATTTGATTGAATTGCTCAATTTTATACTTTAAGCGACCGTTTTTAATTTAAATGATATTTTAATGACTCTAATAGATATTTATTATTTGAAAATTAAATAAAAAGATAGAAGATAATTTTAATAAAAATTAATAAACACAAATATATAAATTAGATTAGAATTGATATTCTATGATATTATGTAATATAAATTCAATATTATAAAAAAGTATAAGATTAAGAAAACCTAAAGAGATAAAATGTAAAGGCATAAGTAGCAGTAAAAAAGAGAAGAATTTTAATAAAATTAGGTAGAAATAAAGAGGTTAATATGAATGATCAAGATACAAATATTTGCTTTTGAGGGTGAATTTAATTAAACGAAGTAGTTAACAAATTTAGCCGTAATATTAAAAATTTTGCAAAAAAATTTAATCAATTAAGAGTGATAGCTATTGATTTTTGCTCAAATTATCTTTATCAAAATCAATATATATTATCGGTTAATAAGAATTTACAAATAGATTTTTGAAACAAAAGAATATTGAAAACTTAAATAGATTAATAGTAGCAATAATTACCAAATCTAACTAAATAATAAGTAAATAATACACAAAAAAGTAAAGGAAATGGTCAAGAAAGTCTCAAAGAGTGTTAAGCATGAAACCAAGATGAAAACTAAATGGCAAAAGAATCAAAAGAAGCCATCTAAGTCCAATAACTCCGATAATCCTAACAGAAAGTTGCCTGGTATGGATTAAGGTAAATGGACTCACGTTCGTACCAAAAATTCTATTAAACGTCTTAATATGTACAAGGACAAGCCTGATTAGTAATAATTTAACTTCAATTAATCTTATAATTTATCTTTAAATGAAATTTAGGATTTCAATAATATCATTTTTATTGAAAATTAATCATTTATAGTTATTTTTCATTCAATTTTAATGTTTTTTTTATAAACTAATTAGTGAAGCTATGCAAAAGCAACCCACTGGTCCTTCTAGAATTGCACCTGATAGAAAGTGGTTCGGTCCAGTAAGAACTATTGATCAAAAGAGTTTAGAAAGATTTAGAGTTGAAATGGCTTAAAGATCTAATGACCCTCGTCACATTCTTGTTAAGCAAAAGAAGCTCCCCATTTCTCTTCTTACTGATGCCAATAATGAAACCAAGATGAACATTTTAGATATTGAAAAATATGAAGTAATAAAAATTATATATTTTACACAAATCAAATTCTATTTTAGTCCATTTAAGAATATAATGAAACGACTCTTATAGTAAATAATAAATTAATCGATTTATTTAATATTATAGGATACTTTTGGACCTAAGGCTAGCAGAAAGAGAGTTAAAACCTCTTCTTATTCTTATGAAGATTTACTTTTAAAGGTTGAAGAAAACGATTAGAAGTATGATCGTACTAAAGATAATGATTTGAAAAAGCACGAAGTAACTATTTTGATATAATCCTTTTAACTATATACAATCAAACATTTTTAAATTTATTAATTCATATTTTTATTTAAAGATGCTTGATTTCAAGAATGAATGCAGAGACAGACGTATGGAAGCTGGTTAATCAAGAAGAATTTGGGAAGAATTATATAAAGTACTTGATGCCTCTGATGTTGTTGTTTAAATTTTAGATGCAAGAAATCCTATGGGTACTCGTTCTAAGCACGTTGAAGACCACATTAAGAAGAATTGCCCTTATAAACATTTAGTCTTTGTTTTGAATAAGTGTGATTTAATTCCTACTTGGTTAACAGTAATTTCATCCTTTCAAAATATCTATTTAAAGCAAATAAATAAGATCAAATATGATAATATAAAGTATTAAAGTTGATTAAAAATAGCTGCCTTTAATAAGGATACGATAAAGTTTAATAAAAACTTACAAGAAAGTGTCATTAGCATAATTATACAACTCCTTAATTTGAATTATAGCAATTTTTATTACCTATATTACTCTTAGTTATCATATTTGGTATTATTTTTGGATTGACAAACAGGAAAAAAATAAACGAAGGGATATTTATATTAAAATTAATTATAATTTAAAATAGACTAAATGGTTGAGATACTTGAATAAGGAATATCCTACTATTGCTTATCATGCTTCATTAAATAATCCTTTTGGTAAGGGTTCTTTAATTAACTTAATGAGATAATTCGATAATGTCCACAAGGATAAGAAACACATCTCTGTAGGTTTTATTGGTTACCCCAATGTCGGTAAATCTTCAGTCATCAATTCTTTGAAGTAAAAGAAGGTCTGTAAGAGTGCTCCTATTCCTGGTGAAACTCGTGTCTGGCAATATATTACTTTAACAAAGAGAATCTATCTCATTGATTGTCCTGGTGTTGTTTACTATCATGATGGTCGTGATGATGTTGAAGTTGTATTGAAGGGATGTATTCGTGCTGAAAAAATTGATGATCCTACTTTCTATATCCACGTTATTCTTCAAAAGGCTAACCCTGCTCATATCAGAAAGACTTATGGTATTCTAGAATGGGAAGATGATTAAGATTTCTTAGAAAAGTTAGCTGTTAAGAAGGGTAAATTGAAAAAGGTAATTATCATTTAATTTTAATTTTCTACATCTCTAATCATATTAAATGATTCTAAACTAATTAATTTATTTAATTTAAAAAGGGTGGTGAACCTGATATTATTACTATTGCTAAGATTATTATTATGGATTGGTAGAGAGGTGTCATTCCTTACTTCAGTTTCCCTCCTGATTATATCCCAGAAGAAGAAATGGAAAAGAAATTAATTGAAAATTCTAAGATAGGTGAAGAGAATATTGATGCTGTTGCCATTGAAGAAGTTAATAAAGAAATTGAAGAAAGAGTTATTAAAGAAACAAATGAATAATATAAAGAAAAAATTGCAAATGATATTACTAAAAATATAAAGGAAGCAACAGAATAGGATATTGAAGTTGAAGGTGAATAAGGCGAAGAAGAAATCGATGGAGAAGAAAACGACGATGACGAAGAAGAAGAAGGTGATGAAGAAGAAGAAATGGAAGGTGAAAATGATAATGAATGATTGTTTTCTTTTAACAAATTAATTAAATGTATAGTATAACAAAAATAATTTAATTTTAACTAGTAATAATTTATTTCATATAAGTATTTCCTTTCACTAATTTATCATTCTCTCTTAAAAATCATTTATCAGTATTTCAATCTTCATTACTTTAAATAGAAATAATCAATTATATTCATAGCATAGTTGTTTAGCTCAGCCAAAAAATAGATAATACTAAATAATTCTTTTAATTAGCTAAATCTCTTTTAATATACTTGATTTAATAGCACTAATTTATCACAATATAATTAAATAGATAAAATTTTATTATTAAAAGGAAGTAGATATATTACTAGATTAAATTATTTACAATAAAAATTATTATTCATTTTGTGTCTTAAACATTTTGGTGGTGTTTATGGATATTTTTTCTTATTTTAGCAACCAATTTTGAGTTTAAATATTAATTATTTGAAAAAAGATTTGTAATAAGTTTATTTGGCTCCTTTTTCATTAAGAGTGAATTAGAAATTGTGTAGCAAGAAAGAAAGATTATAGCATTAATTATAATAGAATAAATTAAGTTGATCAATTCTATGATACCTGAGAGAAATATGATAAAGAGGAACTATTAGTAGGCCAATCAAATACCTGTTCTTTTTAGTTGGGGAGTAGATAATGAAATGATTGTGTTTCATTAAAATAATATGAATTAAAGTAACCAAAATGGATAGGTCTTGAAGCAATATTTTTAATAAGACATTCCACCTACATTTGCAGAAGTATTTAAAAAATAACATTAACATTTTAAATCCGCTTGACATTAGCAAAGAAATTATATTTGCTGAGTACAATAATCTGATTATTATTATAAATATATAGATGGTAAAAGAATTTAGCACAATATTCTAACAATTACATATTGAGAGATAGAAAAATGAAGATAATTTTACAAGTTAATTTGCAACAAACTAATAGAATGTGAAATTGACTCGCTAATCAAGGTATTATTATGATAAATATTTAAAAATGCCATAAATAGTTACTAAAATTATACAATTAACTCAATAGCAAACAGAATATCGATGTAGATTATATGGAATAAAGTTGGAATATAGCTTTAAAAGCCTTGTCAAGTTACATAGAAATATTCAATAGTTATTTAAGCAAAGGAATGAGTTAATGGTAGAATGACTAAAAGGATTAGACAATTGTACTTATATTAAGATTTTTTATATAATTGCACAAATTTTCTTTATAAAATAAAGATTAGTTTGCTCTTCTATGAATTCATAAAAAACCTTAAAGTAGAAAAATAAAAGGCAAAACTGAAAAAAGTACCATTTTCAAAATCAGAAATGACAGTGAAACTAATTAATTTCTATCAAGACACGACCAATCCAAACTTTCACTAAGAGATATAAAAATAGGATAGCTGGAACTAAATATATCACTCTTTAAAAAGTGTTAATATTAGCTAAGTTATTATACTTCTAGAGAACTAACCTGACTATGATAAGAGAATCATACTTAATATTATAGTAACTAAATTAACTTAAAAATAAGAAAATTATTTGACATTAAAAAAATAATATTTTATTATCTTATCAAAACAAACTTTCAGTTTGATTATGGAAATAATTTACAGCTTCTATTTATTAAAAAAAGGATGCTTTAAAAATTAAGAAATACTTTTTCAAAGGTAAAGATGCAAGACTTATTCCTAAACAAGAATTTATGAGAAGACATGAAGAATTTACTTAGAGAATGTAATTATAATATTAATTAAAAAATGCTTTAAATATTATCTTTTTTTATTAGACTCGAAATTAGTAAGAATGTACTTCCTCAAAGTCCTTTATACTCATTTTTAAAAGTTCTTAGTGGTGATATTTAATACATTCAATACTAATGCTAAAATGATTGGATGACCTTTTCTATCTTTTACATTCTATTTGCAAATCCTGTTTTCACATTAGATTAGCTTAAAAACGATCTTTAATAATTGTAAACTATGTTTATTCAATTTATCTTAATAATTCTAAATAATATAAATTTAGTGGTTACAGCGATATTGAAATTAATGGAAATAGTGTAGAATTGTTATTTTACTTTCTAATAACTGAGTAAGATTGCTATGCTGCAGTTCAAAAGGCTTATGATATATTACATCCATTTTTCTTTTACCACATCATTGATATTTTGTAAGTATCAGATATAAGTTTTGAAGAGAATATAACTAGTGAATACATTCCTTAGCGTGTAAAATCTAAAAATTTAAAGCAGATTTATATAGAGTTAAATTATTAACATTTATTTTTAATTTATTTAATAGAATTTTAGAGAAGAAATCTAATTTAAATACTTATCGTTCCTTTAAAATGATCCTTTTGACTACTAGATAATGAGTATTTATATTAATAACTTCTTGTAAAGAGCTGATGTGCTTAGCAAGAAAATAAATCATTCATAGATTTTTGAAGATTTGCTGATTTCCAAAAGCCACACAGTGAAGACATCCTCATAAATTTTCTAAAACATTGAAAATGAATTAGATCCAGTATTAAGTGA
Source organism: Tetrahymena borealis (assembly GCA_000260095.1). Lineage (NCBI taxonomy): Eukaryota > Ciliophora > Oligohymenophorea > Hymenostomatida > Tetrahymenidae > Tetrahymena > Tetrahymena borealis. The sequence continues at coordinate 476,211 of JH651264.1, read as the reverse complement.
AAGTATTAAAAGTTAAATATCAACTATTGCTATGAACTTTTTGAAATCGAACCAATATCACAGTGCTCTAGAATTTTATATCTAGTTGGGAGATTTTTAAATAAATGAATTCTTATCACCTTTTAATCCTAACTCTAAAAAGGAGCTAAACAAGAAAAAGCTTGAAGAAAATTATAAATATTTGAAAGAATTATTAACTAAAAAACTACTATTCAATCGTAGTGAAATTAATCTGTAATAAATTGTAGATTGCCTAGAATAGAAGTCAAGCATATTCAATAGACATGATATCCATACTAAAGTTGTAAGAAAGCATATGAATTTTTTATATTCATACCAAAAGTTGATTGAATTGGTTGATAAAATCCCTAAAGAGAAAATTCTTTCAGATTCCAACATACTTGGATCTATAGAATAAAGTATATATAATTTAATTAAATTGTAAAATTCTACTTCAGATGAATTAATACTAGCCCTTAGATTAGTTGAATCAATTCTAAGAAACTTTGAATTAAAATTGTCTTAATATATTTATGATCTATTGGTATGCAAATCATAATAATTACTTAGGAATTTAGATGAGCAGATTATGGAATATGAGCTTTAAAATGATACTAAAATCATTCAAAGTAATTTTTATATTATTAATTTAATTTTGAGGCTAATAACTTATTTAATTTCCTAATTTAAGTATATAAATAGTTAAAAGAAGAGATTTAGCATTTCATTTCTATTGCTATGAACAGTTATACACTTTGATTGATTATTTTATTTTCTAATATTTAGAACTTACTTTATTTTTGTAGATGTTACTATTTCAAAGTACTCCTTTATCTTAATCAGAATAATAATTTAATCTAATATATTTTAAATAAAAAATTTAGCTTATTTTCAAGAATATATTCTTATTAACTAAATACAAAAAATCCTATATATATTTTAATTTTATCTACAATCCGATTCACTACTCAAGATATTTAGAAAAATAATTTATTCATAAAATTTTGATACTTTATTTCTTAATATTGAATAATATCAAATACAATTAGAGTTACTTTTGCTATATAATTCGTCCTATTAATTATTATTTCAATTTAAAGTTGAGTTAATATTTTTTAAAAAGCTAAATAAAAAATTTAATAAAATAAGTAAAATGGAAAGAGTCATTTTAAAAAGCTTAAAAAATTATATTTTTTAATATAAAGATCCAAATGAACTGCAAAGGAAGGAGAATAATTTTAAAATAAAATTTAATAAAATGGGTAAAAGATTAGCATCCATATTCTTCAGATCTTAACCCTTTGGAAAATGTAACACTGTAAAATAAAAAAATAAACAGACTTTCCAAAATAAAAAGGGATTTATTAAAATCAATAAAAATTATAAGAAATATATATTTAACAGTGTTCTATTTTAATTAAAAACTGGAGTAATAGGTAGATAAGTAATCCTTAATAAAGGAGATTAATTAATTATTGATTAAACCATTCATTCTATAAAAAAATAAATAGTTATATATTCTGTTAGATTGAGAATCATATATTACTACTTAATATAATATCCTCGTAAATAAAGAATAAATATCTAAAAATTGACCATAATTTGGTCTAAAAGTTAGTGGTGGGGGGTTGACTTAATCAATGAGGATTGATAGTATACAAGAATAATCAGATACAAGCTTTTAAAGTAAAAGATCATTTAATATTTTTAGAAGAGTCAATTAATTTTATTTTACATTTAAGTATAAAAATATGCAGTTTAATAAAATTAAATTGCTTAAGTTTTTTATAGGATATATTTTTCTTTTAAGATGATTCTAATAATTAAGAATTAATAAATTTGATTTATTATCTATTAAAAGCATGAGAAGGAATTTTAAATGTATGTATAAATGCTATTATTTTCTAAAGAAAAATATAGTATACTTATTTTAAGGAAGCTTTAAAGATTGCTTAAAACTATAACAATTTCTCATCATATTAAAATTTTAAGAATGATTAAATTCCTATTCTAGATCATTAATAATTCTAAAGAATTTAGTTTATTGTTGAAATTTTTATCAAATTTTATTTATTACTATGCTTCTGCAGAGTTTAGAAAAATAAAAATGAGTAAATTGAATAAATTTAATAACAGTAAATGAAGTTTAAACTATCTGATTTTGATAATAGAATTAAGAAATTGTTATTAAAATTAGATTCTCTTTTTTATACTTTCTAAATAAAACTAAGATAAAAAATAATTAAAATTTATTCTTTCTCAAATAATTCGAATAAAGAAAAATAAATATTAAATTTAGAAAATATAGATATTTTAGAATTATTTAAGCATATTAATAGTAAGTAAAATAATTAGAATTAAATGCATTTTTTAGTATCTATCTATCTATTAAAGCATTCACTTTCATCAGTTAAATTTATAAGACAATCTCTACCTATTCCCAATTAATTTTAATTAAGAATTCAACAGAATGTTAAATATCCTTTTACTTTTTTATCCTTATAAAGAGAAGAAATTTATTATTATCAATATATTAATATTCCAGAATTCATCTGGCTTACAAAAATAACTTTATTACAATTAAAACTAAATTTTTAATTAAATTATTGTATTAGTTATGAATATCTATAGATAATTACTGCACTAGATAAAGGGTTATATTCAAAATGAATATATTTATATGAACTAAAATTATTATATAATATATTTGATGAATCTTATTTTTGAGCTAAATAGTTAATGATAATCTAGCCACATATAACTAATTAATTATTTAACTATGTAACCAGTTATTCAATTCTATTTAAAATTATATCAATTTCTAATTTGAGAATTTTTTTGCTCTTTAGCTTCAAACAGAACAGATAAGATAGTAGATATTTAAATTCAATCAAAACAAGATGAAATTTTAATTATAAATAATTAATCTGAATTTATAAATGTATTTCAAAAGAATGTAAATATCCTTTTACTTCTTTACCCTTAAAAAGATAGAAAATTTATTATTATCTATTTATTAATATCTCAGAATTCATCTGGCTTACAAAAATAACTACATTACAATTAATTATTTTATTAATTATGAATATCTTTTGATAATTATTGTGGTAGAAAATGGGATATATTCAAAATGAATAAACTTACAAGGACTTAAATTATTATATAATATATTTAATGAATGTTATAATAGAGTTAAATAATTAATGATAATCTAACCACATATAACTAATTAATTATTTAACTATGTAACCAATTATTCAAATTCTATTTAAAATTATATCAATTTCTAATTTGATAATTTTTTTGTTCTCTAGCTTCAAACAGAATTGATAAGATAGTATATATTTGAATACAATCTATACAAGATGAAATTTTAATTATTAATATTAATATGATCACTTATAATTGCATTTTTATGTTTATCTTTAGGATTTATAAATCGAATTATTTCTAATAAGTCACAATTGTATATAATACATTATTAAAATAAAAATTACAAAAAAATAAGAAGTAATACACAACATCTTACCCTTTTATCCACCATAAAATTATGTAAAGAATTACTGAGTCATAAGACATTGAGAAGTAGTTTACTAAATAATTACTGGATACCGACCCTCATATAGCTCCTTCAAATCCTTTTGAAAAAATTAAATTCTTCAAAAGAATATTATTTTTTTGGATTAATCCACTTCTTAGAGTAAATAAATTAATCACTACATCAAGAAATAATAATATTTTATTTAATAAATTAATATTTAGAAAGCTCAAAAGAGACCTTTGGTACAAGACGATATCTTCTAATTACACAACAAAGATAAGAGTTAGTATAATTTTGAGAAATTTGATTCAGCTTATGAAGAAGTTAGAAATGACCCAAAAATCACTAATAAAATAAGGACTACATTCTATCGAATTTATAAAAGTAAATTGATTCTCACTTTTTTATATCTTTGATAAAACCAATTATGCTAGAACCTTATTTTTGTTATTCTATAATATTTTTTTTATCTTTAAAAAAGAGGAGATCATTATTGTTGTTATTCTATACTTCTTTAATCTTTCTAGCAGTTTTTTGAATTTGGTTTCTATTCAAATTCTTTTTCAGGCTTTTTCTAGTGATGATCGTGGTAAAAGTTTTGGTCCTTTAGCTCTTGGTATTATGTTCTAAGTATGTGTTTACGTTTTTCAATCTATTATCAAATCAAATTATAACTTCTACTATGTAAGTTTTTCTTTTTTTTAATTTTCTAATTCATTAAATTTTAATTTATTATTATTAGAGTTAACTAACAGTAAGAATGACAGGTGCTCTAAGTATGAAAATATTCTAGAAATCCTTTGCTTTTCCAATGTAAAGAAATTAATTCTATAAAATTGGTGATATCCTTAACATGATTTAAGTAGATATTCTTTAGGTAAATATACTTTTTATTATTTTGATAGTGTTTTCTCATTCTTAGTTTTCAATTAAAATAGATTGTTTCATATATTTAAAACCTATTTACTCTTCTTTTCGTCTTTCCATTTATCGCAGTATTAATTTACTTTTTCTATGATTAAATCCAAAATACTTCAATTATCCTGGTTATGTTAGGTACTGTTATCTCCTTCTTTATAATATCTTTGTTTTTTGGATAATGGTATGGCTCCATTTAAAAGAAATTTATGCATGAAAAGGATCTTCGTATGAGATCCTTAGAAGAGATGATGAGAGGAATTAAAACTATCAAATATAATAGTCTTGAAGATTTCTTTGATGAAAGAGTAATATTAAATTATATAATTATCCTAAAATGAAAATTTTTAAAATTTAAATAGATTAAATAAAAAAGAGAAAAAGAAATTAAATAATTGAGATTGTAAAACATTTTGTAGTGTGTAACTAATTTTGTTTCTAACTTTTCAGCTACTCTATTAATTTTCATTGTTACTATGGCTTTTGGTATCACTTCCTTAGGTGAATTTTTGTTAATCAGTAGTGCTTATACTATTATTTTGGGATTTTTAAATGTAATCCCAGGATCTGTTTAAGGTATTGTCGTTGGTGCTAATTCTATGAAAAGAATAGATAACTTTTTACTTGAAAGCTTCATTTATCAATATTCGATTACCAATGATTCCTAAGATAAGTCTGAAAATTCTAAAGGAAGTGTAGTTATTGTTAATAATGCTAACTTCTCTTGGAAAAATTCTCTTAACTTTAATACTCTTTAGGATTCAGTAAAACTTTCTAAAAAGGAAAGAAAATCTCTTTCTTCTATAAATCAGGACAATGCATTTTGTGTAAAGAATCTTAATCTTTAAATAAAGAAAGGAGAATATGTTGTTATTTATGGAGAGTAAATATTAATCCATATTAATTCGATTTTAAATCATCTTCATTAATTATAGTTTGGGAAGTGGAAAAACCTCAATTCTATAAGGTATTCTTGGTGAAATGGAGGTTGAAGGAGGAGAAAATGCTTTTAAGCAAATGGTTTCAATCAAAGGAAGTATTAGTTTATGCACTCAAGAGCCATGGATTGTTTAAGATACCATGAAAGAGAATATTGTATATGGTTAATATTTCGATTAATTTAGATATAAATCTGTCCTTCAAGTATGCTGCCTTGAAGAAGATATTTCTTACTTTGTTGATGGAGACTAAACTAATATTGGAGAAAAGGGGTAACTTTTTAATTATATTTTTATAATATAAAATTAATTTATAATAAAAGTGATACTTTATCTGGTGGTTAAAGAAAAAGAGTAAACTTGGCTAGAACTATCTACAAAGATGCAGATATTTATATATTAGATGATCCTTTAGGTGCACTTGATATTGGGGTTGCTTCTTAAATTGCAAAAGAATGCTTTGAGGGTATACTTAAATCAAAAACTAGAATAGTTTTTACTAATAATTTAGTCGGCATGGATAAAGCCGATAGGGTATTAATAGTGAAAAACGGTTAGATTATAAACGAAGGTAAATATAACTAAATAAAGAGAATAATTGCTTCTGGAGAAAATAAAATTTTTAATGATGAGCAAGATAAAATTGATTATGAGTAAGAAAGATTTTAATCTGAAAAGATTCTAAAAAGTAAGAATAACAAATCTTAAAAAATTGGAAAAAATAATCAAAGCAATTATACTAAAAAATTGATCTAAACTGAAGATATTTAGCAAGGTCATATCAAATTAGAAATTTTTGTAGAATTTATTAAAAATCTAGGTGGAATTCCTTTTATTATTGTATTTGCAATAGGTAATCTTTTTAACCATTTAAATTATTCTAAATTTTCGTTATTATTCTACCACTCCTCTCCTTATCTTTTACCCCTTTAATTAGTATTTAAGACAGGGTGATAATAAGAGAAATAAATAATTTAAAAAATTTGAAAAAATAAGTTGAGGGGTAGGTGATAATTGTTCTTTCTAAATTATGATAGCTTATTTGGTAATTTTTTTAATTAATAGTTTTTGGTGGTTTTATTATTGGATGCCTATTTTCAAAATTGGTTGTTTTGGATGTGAAATCTGATGCTACAGAGGATGAGTAATATCAAATTATGCTATAATTTTGTCTTTATGATGCCATTAGAGTAATTACTGTTTTCTTATATGAAGTTCTGATTGTATTAAGAATGATATCCCTTTCTAGATTCTTGCACAAATCTATAGTATTTGGATTATTAAGAGCATCATTTACTAAATTTTATAACCTAATTACAACTGGAAGACTTATGAATCGTCTCTCTAAAGATATTTACGAAATAGATATGCTCATTTCTAAAGATTTAGCTTAAATAGTTAGCTATTTCGGATAAATGATAGTTTCTTTAACAGCAACAATTATGATTTGCGATATGAGAACTATACCTATTGGTATAATTTATTTCTTCTTAAGTATATTCCTTGCTACATACTTCCTTAAAGCTAAGAGATAAGTTGTAAGAATAGGTATGTCTATTTATTTTTTATTTAATTTACAAAAATTAAAATTTATTTTTAATTTAATATTTTTAAAATTTAGAGGCAACTTCGAAGAGTCCAATCCTTCAATACTTTTCTGAAATTATCAGAGGCTTGATATATCTACGTAATTGTGTAGAATTTAAATAATTAAATGACAATTTTTAAGAATATGTTGATATTGACTTAAGAAACCAAATTGCTGTGAATGGAATTTAATTCTGGTTTGAGTGTATTACTAGTTTTCTAAGTATGTTCCCTATCTTGATTTCTCTTATAATTGTGGTAAGATAAAATTTATCTATATTAATATCACTAATAAGCATTTTTTATCTTATTAAAGTATTTTTCGACATCAATATCTCAAAATGTTGCAATATCGAGTATTAATTTAATCTCTAATATTTCTATTAATTTCTTTTCTATTGCTTAATATTGGATTGCTTATGAAACACATTTGGTCAATTATGAAAGATGTTTAAAATTAAAATAGTAATTATTATTTTTACATTACAATTTTATTAAGTAATTATTATTATTTTCTTTATAGGAGTATCGTTCCTGAAAATTACAAAATTTAAGAAAGAAATCATTCTGTTTAAAATAATTAATCCCATCAATCATCTTTAGCAGAAGAAGATGATATCGAATAGAATCAAATAATACTAAAGAATAAAGAAGACTCTATAGTATTTGATTCTTCTAAGCTATCTATTTCTTTTAAAAATTCGGACTTTTAGTATAGAACAGATCTCCCTAATTGTTTATCTAATATTAGTTTAAAATTCTAAGGAAATGAAAAAATTGGAATTGTTGGAAGGACGGGAGCTGGTAAAACTTCGATAACTCTTGCACTGACTAGAATTATCGATTTGGTTAAGGGAGATGTTTTGATTAATGGAAAGAGCGTTTAAGAATATTCTCTCAAAGAACTAAGAAATACAATTAGTGTTGTTAGTTAAGAACCATATATATTCGAAGGGAATCTTAAGAATAATCTAGATCCATATGGATTACACTCAAATTAAGAAATAATCAATGTGTACACTAAGTGTGGATTTAGCAGCTGTCATTCTTTCTAATAGGGATTAAATACAGAAGTAATTTTATATTTAGATTAAGTATATTTTAATAAACAAGATATAAATTTTAATTGTATGACTTATTAATTTGTTAAACTTAATAAAAAATTAGATAACTTAATTAGGTGATAACTTATCTGAAGGAGAAAAATAATTGATTAGTATTGGTCGTATTATCCTTAGAAAATCAAAGATAATTATTGTTGATGAGCCAACAAGCCATATTGACTCCTCTATGGAAGAACATGTCACTAATATTTTGAATGAAAGCTTTAAAGACTGTTTAATGATTACAATTGCTCATAAAATTAAAACTATTATGAGTAGTGATAAAATTCTAGTATTAGATCATGGATAAGTTTAGGAATTCGATCATCCTTAAAAGCTTTTATCAAATGAAAACTCCTTGTTTTCTGGAATTTTAAATTTAATTAATTAAAATGCAATTAATTGAATAAAGAATAAAGAAATTAAAAATCATTAAATTAAAATTTAAACTTGTTAAAAATA
>JH651264.1:409910-466105 GCA_000260095.1 Tetrahymena borealis | reverse complement strand
ATAATTTAAAATATGAATTGTATTTGCCCCAGCTAGCGAATACAAGCAAATACCAATCTTCCAAATATCAGTTTCATAATTTAAATAAGGCTTTTTAAGCTACTCAACCATATATTCTGGAGGTAAATAGAATATTTCTTCATTTAATAAGGAATCCTAAAATAAATTTTTCATGATATCCCTTTCACCAAATTCTGATTCCCCATATTTTTATATTTTAAGAGATAAATTTTTATCTAGGAATATATTTTTAAGTGATAGGTCTTTTAAAACATAATTATTATCATGAAGGTATTTTGTGGCTTCTAGAATTTCAAGAGAGATCCTTATGAATTAATCTTGCTTTATTTTATTGCCATTATTTAAATTTATCCAATCTTGTAGGGAAATATAGTAGTCTTCAAAAATTATAAAATGGTAATTTTCTATCTAAAAATCATTAATATAACTTAAGATATTAGGATGATTTATTTTCACTTATTATCTTGCTAAATTGGTAGAAAAAGTTTATTGTTAAATAGCTTTAGTTTTAAATTAATGATCACTTCTTAATAATTTTATGATTTATATAGAATAACTTTGATCCTCAACTATGGCATGAAACAGTTGATCAAATTTAAGAGAGTTAGGATTTGATACTATAATATCAATATTCTTTTCATCTTTTAGTAATTTTATAATATGTTTTATCTCTAAATCCTAAGAGCATTCTATTTTTACAGAATCCATTTTTTAAGTAGTGGAATTTTTCATTTATTAATTTTTTTGTTAATTTAATACCTAATAAAAATAAGTTTATTACCAGAGTCTCAAATAAAAACCCCAAAATCATTTATAATTATCTTTTATTTAGTATTTTATTATTTTAGAATTAATAAAAATTAAAAGATATAACCTAAATTTTTGTGACAAGAAGATCCATTTGATTTGAAAAAAATATTTTTAAAAATTCCAATACATATCGGTTTTTCTACTTTATAAATTTTTAAAAAAACATAAAATTAATAGAAATTACATTAATTTAGGAAATTCATAATTATAAAAACTAGCCATACAATTTTTACTTACACCTCTTACTTATCTGATAGATTCAGACCTCTGCTTTTAAATATTTTAATAAAATCCGTTTATAAATATTCTAAATGAATGAAAAATGAATAATAGATTAATGAATTTAAAATAAAAATTAAATTGAAGCTTAAAACTTTATATTTGTTTATTTTTATTATAGATTACCCTCTACTTTCTTAATATGATAAAGATATATTAAAATTAAAATTTAATTTTTATAATAAATAAAATAATTTATTTCTATTTATTTTTAAATTTTTATTCTTTTTGAATTTTAATTTTCAAAATGAAAAACCTTTTAATTTATAGAAAATACTCCACCAAATCAATTATTTTGTTAAACCATAAAAACAATAAATAAATTTTTCAATCATAGTATCTTTAAACAAACAGATAGAACATTTAAGATCTTAATTTATTTTCAGATAATAAAATTACTTTAATTTTTATTGAGTAAATTTTAATAGTATTAATAATATTAATTATAAAATATAAAACTTAATAATTTGCTTAAAATCTTATGAGACATATTTTATAATTTTCTCTATTGGACCATTAATTTTAAATATAAGCTCATAAATTTTGTAGAAAAAGACATTGTACTAATATTAAATAAATTTTAAATTATACAACAAAATTATTTATTTCTACTTAATCAAGCATTACAATAGATAAATATCAAATTTAAATAATATTCACAATAAAATATAAAATTAAATAAATAAATAAACGATATCAGATAAATCAAATTTATTTTTTACATTATTTCAATTCATTCTAGAAATAAACTTTATATTTTGAAGTAATATTCAAAAGTTTTTTGATGATCCTCAAGCTATTTTCATACTTATTTTACTATTAAAAAGCCTTTGATAAATTATTCTGATAAGATTCATCCAATATATTATCCTTGATTGCTTTTTTAAAATACAAAATAGCTTCTTATATTTTAGATTTCTCTAGGAGTATGGAACCTAAGTTATTTAAAGACTCATATTCTTAATGATTTATTTTAATTGATTATTTGAAATTTTCAATTGATTTATCATCATTTAGTAAATCATGATAAATAATTCCTAAATTATAATAGTTATCGCTATTATTTGGGTTTATACTAATAGCTAACTCATAAAATTAAATAGCTTTATCTAACTATTATAATCCATGATAAGAAGTGGCTATATTATAGTAAGCAAAATCATTTATCTTATTTACCTCTGTTGCTAATTTATAATATTTAGTAGATAAATCAATTTTATTTTAATAAAAATACGCACTCCCTATTTGACAAAGAATATAATCATATTTTTTATTTATATTCAGACCATACTAGCCAATTTCTATAGCCTTTTAATAATTACCTTTGAGTAAGTATATTTTTGATAAATAATAATAAGGTATATCATTGTTTTAGTTTATTTCTAAACATTTTTTAAATGAAAACAAAGCTTCTTCTAATAAACTTGCATTAAATTTTTGTATTCCTTGAGTTAAATATTTTATGAATTGACCTTCCAAATTTAACTCTTCATTATTGTTAGTAATTTATTCTTTATCCTCTATTTAAATTTAATTAAATTCTATCTTTAATTTTTATGTATTATTATTTAAAATATTTTTCAAATACTTAATAGAATAAGGTATAGATGGTCTTTTATAGTAAGGATTTTTCTATAAAGAATGGATTAAAAATGAATTTAGATGATAATTAAGATTATCTTAAATTTTAAATAATTTCTTATCCTGTATATAATCTAAAATGTCTTTATTATTTGCTCCTGCTAGAGAATACAAGCAAATACCTATTTGCCATATATCTGTATCATAATTTATGAAATATTTCTATTATTCCTCTTTAAGGAATTCTGGTGGTAAATAAAATAGGTCTTCACTTTCAAGTTTCTATTCAAATGATTTCTTTACGAAGCGATTTTCAATTAAAAAAGGTTTTCCAAATTTGGATATCTTAATTGTAAGATTTTTATCTATTAGAATATTCTTTAAAGATAAATCTTTTAAGAAATAATGATTATTGTTTAAATAGAGTGCAGATTTTAAAATTTAGAGAGAAATTTTAATAAATTAGTCCTATTATATTGGTTTGCCCTTATTAGTAATAATCCAATCGTGAAGGGTAATATCATAGCTCTCAAATAAAATAAAATAATAATTTCTAATTTAAAAATCTTTATAATACTTTAATATATTAGGATGACTTATTTCTTAGTATTATCTAGCTAAATCAATAGACTCATTTAGTTTATTTTCATTAATCATGTCATTTCTTTCATCTATCTACAAGTTAATTATTAAGAGAGAGTATTCTTATTCATTATCTTTTCCATGGAGAATTTAATCAAATATTAAATTTTTAGAAATTATTTCTATCCCCATTTTATCTTTAAGTAGATTGGATACATGTTAGAGCTCAATTTAACTATCTTTTTATTTATTAGCGCTATCCATTTTTATTTATCTTAATTTCATTAATTAATTTATATATAAAAGATATTCAATTAGATTCTGTTATAATCTTATTTATATATAATTATAAAAGATATTAATATTGCAAATTAAATGTTTCAGAAAAATATCTAATTCTCATCTTTAATTAATTAGTTTTGCAGATGATAATAAATAATGGCTTGAAATATTTATTAATATTTGGTATTAAGAAATACTTTAGAGCTTTAATATTAAATAGCTAAATTATACTTTAAGAATAATATTGGTAAACCAAAACTGAATAGCAAGCAATCATTGTATTAGAAATCTTTAGTTATGTAAAACCATTATGATAGATATTTGCTTAAATAAATAGAGTTTGATTAAAGAGTTTGATCATAATATTATTTTTTTCTTGTATAGATTAAGTCTAGACTTTAATGGATACGCAAATATTATCAAAGGAATTTGATTATAAGTACTCATTTTTTTTTAGAATATTTTACTCACTTTATTTAAAAATAATTAAAGAAATAAAAATATCAGAAAACAAGATTTATCATTACTAGACTAAGTAATTGAATAATTAACAGATCTCACATCATTTAACCTAGATCTAACGTAATTTTTATAAAATTATACTAATTATTTATTTACATTTTAGCTTATTTTTAATTATATCTATAATACTTTAGTAATAATTATATTGAGGAAACTGGAGCAAACAAATTAAGTTAAGGCTTAACCTAATGTAAAAATCTGACCTCATTTACTCTCAACTTATAGTATTTTAATTTTAAATAATAATATTAAAATTTCATATTTATTAAATTTTATTAAAAATAAAAGTATTATTAATTTTTTTATAGGAAATTCTAACCTAAATTTAAAATTATATAGAGGAAATAGATTGTCCAAGGAAGGAGTTTAAAAGTTATTTAATGGAATTGTATAATGTAAGAATATTACTTCATTCTCTCTCAATTTATGGTAAACCTAGAATAATACTATTATATATTTCTTTTTTTTTATTATTACTTTTTAGTATTATTAAGTAATTAATTTAACTATTTAAAGCTTTAATTCTATTGGAGCCATTGGAACTGAAAAGATTGCTTAAAAAATCACATTGTTAAAAAATCTTACTTCGATTAGTTTGGATTTAGGGTAGATTTTTAAAATTTAGATATTAAATATAAATAAAATACTTAAATTTTATCATAAGAGTTAATTAAATAAGTGACTAAGGAGTATCAAAATTAGGTGAAGAAATTATTAAATGCAAAAATTTGATCACAATTGATCTCATACTTAGGTGAGATTTTAGAAATTTAAAAAGAAATGGAGAGAATCAGAATAAATAACAAGTTGATTAATGTATTTATTTAATAAAAATAATAAGTGGAAATAAAATTACCTACGGTGCCTCTAAATTAGGAGAACCAATTAAATAAATAAATAATCTCACTTCTTTTGCTTTTGATTTAACGTATGCTTTAGTTTCTATTTTGATGAAAATTTTTATAATTTACGAATCATTCATTGTTTAATATTAATTTGGAAATAAAGGAGGAATTAAATTGGTGATGGATCAGTAGCAAAAATAGGGGAAGGAATAGCATAAAGCAAGCATCTTACATCATTTAAGCTTTTAATTGAGTAATAATCCTTTTTAAATTTATTAATTAAAACAATTTAAATTCAAATTAAAATAGCAATAATAATGTTGGAGATGGTATTTAAAAATTAGGTGAAGGTATTGGTAAATGTAGTACTCTTTCATCATTCATTCTTAAGTCTAAGTACATCTACTTATTTTTGATATAAATTAGTAATTTATCTATTAAATTTCAAAAGTCTAAATTCAATTAATGATTAAGGAGCTTCCAAATTAGGATAAGGAATTGCTGAAGCCTAAACCCTGTCTTTATTTAATTTATAACTATTGTAAATTAAATTTAATGTTTTACTTATAATAATTGATTTTAATGATCTGAAGGTCAAATTAAATTGGTATAGTTGGTATATCAAAACTAGCTGAAGGGATAGCCTTATGTAAAAATCTTACTTCATTTAAACTCAATCTAGTGTAAGTTCTTATTTTTATAAAAATAAATTTGTTCTAATTTTAGTTTTATTTATTTATTATTTCATTTCAATAAAAGGAATAATAATGTAGGAGTGTAAGGAGCATCAAAATTAGGTGAAGGAATAGCTAAATCTAAAAATCTGATAGCATTCAAACTCCGCTTATCGTATAAAAATCAATTTAGAGAATATTTTACTCAAAAAAATTTAATTAAAAATTAATAGTTGTAACAAATTAGGAAATGAAGGAGTTTCTAAACTATGCTCAGGAATTCCTTAATGCTTAAATCTAACCTCTATTTATCTTCACCTTTAGTAAATATTCAGATTTAATTATTAATTACATAATAATTTTTAAATTATTTAATATAAAATTTTATAGATAATGTTAAATCGGTGATTTAGGCGCAGAAAAATTAGGTGTAGGGATTTTTGATTGCAAAAATTTAATGTCACTAACTCTCAATTTATCGTATATAAATTTTAATAAGAAGAATATATTTTAGTTATTTAAATTTTATTATTTTTTATTAATACTTTTATAAGTTATAATCAAATTGGAGGTTAAGGGATAAGTAAATTTAGTGAAAGAATAGCTTGTTGTAATAATGAATTAAATGTAATTTTAAAGATAAAGTAAATATATAGTTATTAAAAATTAATTTTAATTTTAATCTTTTTAATCAATAGTAATAACCAAATTGATAATAATGGAATTTCTAAATTAGGAGAGAGTTTAGCTTAGAGAAATAAAAAAACTTCATTATATTTGGATTTTAGGTAACATATAAAAATTATAATTGTTAAATTAATTGGAAATGAATTATGAAATAGGGAAAATAAAATATCAATTTCTGCTTCAAATTTTGGAGAAAATATCTCAAGGTGCAAACATTTGACAAAGCTAACTATTTATCTATCGTAATTAAATCATCTTATTATTTAAATAAAAAGAATCTATTTTAACTTTTTTTTAATTTAATAGAGATAAAGATAATTTCGATTAAGTGTAAAAGTAGAAAGAATTTTTCTAAAAATCGTTTGGATTAATTCAATTTAATTATTTATTTGATGAATAATATGAAAGATGAAGATAAAAACATTATAACTTAAAAAGAAGCTTTATGAAAATAATTAATAATTTGTTAATTTCTAATAAATATGCTTATTTAATATTTTGTAATTTTTTAATATTTCATAGTAAAAAATTGTTAAGTTGAAAATTTAATCACTATTTTTAAAATAAATAAAAAACACTAGACTTAAATTAAAAGAATAAATAAGTTTTTTTCTATGATGCAAATCTATCTAAAAAATAAAATTGATATAATATTCATAAAATTGATCAGTATATTATTTATATTTTTCTAAAACTAAAGAAAATTGGGTATAATTCATTTTGAAAGGTTATTTTAAAATATATTTGTATTTTTGAATTTTAATTAAACACAAGTAAGCTTGTATATAAAAACACAAGATAAGTAAGTAGATATTATTTTATTTCAATCTGATAAAGACATGAGAAGAGCAGTACCTCTCTTAACCCAGAAATCTTGATCTGAAGTTCCTACTGCAGAAGGATTGGGTTTAATAGGTAGCATAACAGTGAACATATAAGAAGGTTTTTCTCTTACACCTATTTGAAATAATAAAAAAAATGATAAGAATAAAAGGTATATTTTAATTAATCATAAATACCAGTTCTGTTGGGATAAATATAAGTAGGACAAGCATACTTTGATTCACCCTTCTTTTATTTTTGTTTTCCTTCAAAATATACAGGCTTGAAGAGAATAACAGGCATAGCATAATGGAGTTTCATAGGCTCAGCATCAACAATATAGTTCTTGTCACCGTCCCACTTTGCACCCTCTAAGAACAAACCAGAGATATATGCACCTTCTTTAGCAGGAGCACTAACATGAGTATCGTAAGGTAAGAAACTTTAAAAATAATATTCAAATAAATAAAGAAAATAAGTATAATTTTGAAATTTACCTGAAATCCCAGCCAAATTAATCGATAGGTACTCTAAGTTTTCTGGCAGATTATTAGAGGAGAGCAGTTGTGAAACCTGTAGGGAAAGAGAAGCCAGAAATCCAGAAAACATTAGGTTATTGGTTCTTTTCACCCCAAACTCTGAGCTGATCTATACGTTTTATGAGATCTTCTATCCAAGATGAGAGAGGCTTGAGGGAGTAGTAGCAGTATTTCCAACTGGAAGGAACTCTACCTTCAAAGAGACTATCAAGAACAATTTCAAGATCTTCGGAAATGAGTTGAATACCCTATATACCCTTGTCTAGGTTAATGAGAGATTATTTAACAAACACAAGTAATTTGTTATAACGATCAATTTCTTAGTTAAGAACAACTCTAAGGGGATTACCTTCATCATAAGCGCTAGTGTTTCTCTTAACTTCATCAACATCTATTAATTCAGGTATTTTTTCCAATAATTCTTTGATGATATTACCAACTTTAGCTTCTTTAGAGATACCTGCTAAAGAGACTGTTTAAGGAGATAGGGAAATAATAGACTCAATTAAAGCATTGGATTGAACAATTTGAGATGATATTTCTGCATTAATGTGTTACCCAAATGTTTCAGGACGTTCAACTGCAGGGAATTCTTCGATCTTACCACGATAGTATTATAATTCAGAACCAGTCTTTTCTAAATTTTTCAAGTCCTTGATGTTCAATTCTTCAGGAATGTTATAGAATTATTGAGATGGATCTCCCAATTTATGCTTTTCATCAAAGATAACCTTATCATTGAAGAATGAATTGGCATAGACATTCAAAAGTCTTCTATCCCAATCGTCAGTAACTCTACCACCATAAGTAACATCAGAAATCAAGAATCTAATAGCATCCCAAGGGGGTGATTTATTCTAAACTTATTGTTCACCAGAACTTGGTTGACCACTTTGTTATTGGGCAGACTTATCACTATGAACTTATTGATCTATGTACATCTGCAAAATGTTATCAGCAGTTTCCCAATCGGAGTCGTTGAAATCATAAGTAACATTCCAACCTAATTGTTTAAAACGTTTTCTTTCCACTATAACCTATTTTTTATAAAAAGTTTATATTTTTTAAATGTTATTAGCATATTAATTTTATAAGATAATATTAAATTCTTACACTATGGAACCAACAAAGAGAGAAGACTAGCTTTTTGTAGTATGATTTATTGTTGAGTCTGACAGTTTGATACTTATCAGAAGGCATGTTGTTGAAGAGACGAATCATGTTAGATTTAACACCCTTGGAAGGTTCTGTAGTAACTTTGACACATTTTTGAAGAATAGAGATAGGGAACTTGGGGTGAGGAGAAGATGACAACCAGAGTCTGAAATTATCATGGATGTCGTTCTTGTTTTGTTCTAGATTTTCAATAATCTTTTCAAGTTCTTTAAGGAAACTAAGTGACAAATGACAGTTAGCAAGATAGAGCCAATAACCATTTTTGCAACCTTCGGCAACTTTTTCTCTAGCCTTACGAGCTTAACCTTAACCAAGAGAGACAGGAACGAGTTAGGTGTTCTTTAAATCAGCGAATTATTGTAATTAATTGTAAGGGTCAACACCAGGAGAAAGAATGAAGATAACAGGAGAAGTCTTTGTGGAGTCGGCAAATACAGATTCAAAGGTGAATGAAGGAGCTTAAATGTATGAAGAGCCAATCTTATTTTCAACAAATTGAGAAGCACTAAAGATAACTCTATCAGGACGAATAGTCTTCACTATTATCAATTTACGAAGGTGATCACACTTGGTGTCCCATTCACCTGGTAAACCATCACTTTCTGGTGTAGAAGACATGTACCAACGCTTCCATTCTTTAGAATTGTGAGTAAAAGCACCAATTATACCAGTGAAATTAGCCATCTTATCAAGGTCACAAATAGTATCCCAAGATTACTAAGTAATCCAATCAGGATTAGGATTAGGAGGTTAAGCCTTTCTATCTTATCCAGAATCGCTACCTCTTAAGAAGAAGTTGAATTCTTCAATGTTAATATCACTAGATAATCTGACAGCCATTTGGATAGAAAGGAGGAGTTTATCATTTTCGAATAAACCTCTACAAGCATACTTGTATATTTCTTCCTTATGTTTTTCAGAAATACTATTAAGCTTATCATTTAATGAATCATTGACAGCAGCTCCCTTATTAATGTAATTATCAATAGTTCTCTAAAACAAATGAATGTATGATTCTAAAGAGAACTAGTACATATTATTAATTAATCCGAATTCATTAATAACAAAGAATAGTTTAGAAGCAGTTGTAGCTAAACTGACATAATTCTTTCTCAAATTCATTGTCTTAGTCATTTAAGCAGCACCAGTTTCAATTTAATGTCTAACATCTTTTATAATTAAAATATTTATATTTATTGATCTAATTCTTTAGTATTTATAAAAAATATTTAATGAATGTTTATTTACCTTCTTCAGTTTCTTTAGCAATTTGAAGAGCTTTAATGAGATCAAGATCATCAATAAGTTAACCCTTGGTTTCTTAAAGCATACGGAGAATCTTATCATCGAGATCTTTAAGCTTAGATTCATTATCAGCTTTCTTACGAACCAAGTCATTCTTTTGTTTTTCAAGGTTAGCTTCCATCTTTTGAATGACTACAGAAATTAATTAATCTTGGAGACCTTCTTCCTTGACTGCAAAATTTACAAGAGTAACTCTGGTACTAACTTCTGCTTTATATCTTGGATTAGCAAGTTTAGTGGTCATATAGAATCTGAAATCAGGATTATATTTAATTTCTTTGTCAGCACCAAGACAAAGTAAAATACCACCAGTAACCTTTTTCAAGGATTTATTTAAGATAGGTTCAAGAGCTGGATCTATTTCTTCATCAAGGTTTTAGAGAATAACAACTTGACCCCAAGAAATAGCTCTTTCTAAAAGTGTGATGTAATTTTCAGTTTGAGGATCAATAATTTAAAGTTTTTCTCTATCATGATCTCTTTCAGTATTCTTGATCCAAGTATTAGCTTATTGTTGAGGATCAATCATAAGAGGGAATCTGCTACCTATAAAATTAAAATAGAAAAAAATTAAAATTTTTATTTTCATAATTAATAGATTTTTTACTCTTTGTAACTAGAACTGCATTTTCCTTAGAGAATTAGTCATCAGGAAGACCCTTGAATGTCCAATTCAAGAAAGTAATAGGCTTAACTAAGAAATCAGGGAAATTATAATCTCTGCTGTGTTAGATCTTAAGATTTCTTACCTAAGCAAAGAGAGCTTCTTTAATGAAAGTTCTTCTGTATTCTGAAGGGAAGGGACCTGCATAAGACATAAAGGCAGCAGACATAAGAGAATCACCAATGAGGAATTCAAATTTCTATTCAAAGACTATTTTTCTGTCTTTCCAACCTTCTTTAGTACCTTCTAAACCAGAGATAAGCTTTTCAGCTCTTTCTTACTTGTCTTAAAGAATTTTATTTTGATCTTCAAGATTTTGCTTATCAGTCTTAGCTTATTCAAGTTGTTTTTGTAAAATGAAAATCTTTTCTTGCAATTTAGATAAGTTATCTTGTAAGTTTTACAATTCTTCTTCTGATTTTGCCAATCTTTCCTTTAATTAGTTGACCTTTATTCTCTTAGGCTCGATATCCTTAAATGCTTTAGCATACATTTCCATAGCTAAAACCCAACGCCACATAGATGCACCAGCATCTGAAATTTATTGAATTTTTTCAATACTCATCTTAGGATCATGAGTTAACTTTTCTATCCTAAGTAAAGTTTTTTGAGAAATCTTATCTTTTTCTATTGTCTACAACTTAGTTAAGAAATCAGGAGCAGCCAATTCTTTTTTAGCACTAGCCCAAGAAGGATCCTTCACTATATTAAATAAAAATATTTAAACATATAAGAATATTGTTTAAGATAATTAATAATTACATAATAATATCATAATAGCTTGCATGACAACATCAATACCAGCAGGAGGGGAAGTGAAAGATTTTACTTCAGCCAATTTATTTTTGTTAAGGTTAGCAAGACCTTCTTCGGCCATACGAAGAGCAGGCATAGCAGCTTAGAGATCCTATTCAGCATCAGCAGAAATACGAAGAATTTCTGCCTTTTCCTTTTCGACTAGGACAGTCTTTTATTCTACATACTTTTGCTTTTCATTAACATCACGAGATTCACCTTCAATCTTAATCATAAGGTCCTCTACTTCCTTTTAACTCTTTTGTAATTGAATTTGAGAAATTTAAAGTTATTATTTCAATATTTCTGAGCTTTCACCAGCTTCATCTAATTTGTGTAAACCAAGTCTCAGTTTGGTGATTTCATTACCATATTCCTTTTATTTCTATTCTAACAACTCTACATAACCCTTAACAAGTTCAATATAGTTTGTAGGAGTTACATAATACATTCTCTTCAATTGAGCATACATATCATCAGCCATTTGTAAGACCTTTGTGTGAGCTTAACTGAAGAAAGTAGCAATTGATCTTCTGAGTACCTCTCTACGTTCTTCTTCTACCTTTTCTTCAGCTAATCTAGCTTCCTCTTCAGCAATTTTCTTAGGATCCTTCTACTCTTTCTTTTCATATTGATTTGGTTTATCAGAAACAGGAGCTACTGGAGCCTAAATTATATAAAATGTAATATTTTAAGAAAATGTTAAAGAATTAAAAGAATTATTGAAATTGAAAAATAATTTTACTGGAGTTTCAGGCTTAAGAGGAACTTCTTTAATTTTATCTTGAAGTGTAAGAGTTTTAAGATACTTATTAGCGACTTCAAGAAGAGCCTCTTCTGGCCAAGGCATGTACCAGATAATTGTAGTATTGTTGACAAGACCAGGATACATTCTAGTGTAGTTACGTAAAGTATCACCTGTCTTACTCATACAAAGCATAAGATGGAAGTTATTTTAAACACGAGTGAAGAAGAAATCAATTAAATCTTCATCAAATATACGAGCATCCTTTTCTAAGCTGTGATGCTTAATATATTCCTTTCTCATTTTTTCTTTGATTTAAGGATAATCATCTTTTTAACTGAACAAGTTAGGAACTTCACCTACAGTTAAAATATTGTTTATATCTTCAATAAAACCTTCGTTGATAATTTAGTTATCACTGAACAAGAAAACACCGCTCTAATTTATTGAATTATAAAAACAAATTAAAACATTTTTATAAAAATTATATGATAAATTTTATACCTTTCCTTTATAACCAGCTTCTTCGGCCCAACGCTTAATATCATCTCTGAATTCTTTTACTCTATAATTTCTAGAGATTTCAATTTACCATAGGGAATATCCTGCTATGAAAGCTGCAAGACGGGTAAGTGAGTGTCTACCTGAACCACCTTCACCAACAAGCATACCATGTCCTTTTCCTAATTTAATGATTCTGTGAATCTTACAGACATAAGAAATAGCTTCTTCGAAGAGGACAATAGGCATGGGTGACCTCTAGTTCTTATTGAAATCATCTAACTTTTGATCAACAGTTTGCTTAAGTTGGGCACGATCCTTGTAGCCAATTTCGATGTAAACTGGTTTACCACTAGATTCTTCCATGAAATCAACAAAGATGGTATCAGCCTCTTCTTCATTTGTGCATTCTCTCATATTGGAACCAAGAGTTTATTCAAGTTAATCTGAAATCAATTTCTTCAATTAGAATCTATCTTCAAAAGATATTAATCTATCATGGAAGACACGAAGACATTCATGAACCCAAAGTCTAAAAATAGTCATCTTTGAGTCACAATAGAATCTATCTAGCATATAAACACCCTATATAACCTTAGAGATATCTCTCAAGTTGAAAACGTAGTGAGATTTCTTAGGAGTGGGTAAGAAACCTTCAGAAACTGCTCTGAATAAATTCAAAGTAGCCTAAGCAACAGGTTCTATTTTATTAATTTTAAAGTTTTATAAACAATTCTTTTAAATAAATTCATTCATCAAATTGTAAAATTAAATAAAAATGTATTACCAGCTAAAGGTTTAATTTCTTCTTCAAATTCGTGGAACTTGTGATTCAGAATAGATTGGAAGATTCTTCTGACTTAATTATCAGTAGGGAATGTGAAGTTAATTAAGTTGAATTTTCCTTGAGTTCTTTTAGAGATTTGAGCTCTACCACCACCAGGAGGTCCCATGGCAGCAATGAATTGAATATCTATAATTTATTTGAAGAGATCTCTAGATTATCTATCGAACCAACCTTCATAATCCATCCATTATCTGAAAAGTTCAAGAGGAGGTTAACTACCAAAAGTATCCTTTCTAGGCATATTGAGATCATCAACAAAGATAACCATTTTCTTACCATCAGGAATCATTTTATATTTTGTTCTTCTAACCAATTTTGATTCAATCATATCTTGAGTCTTTAAGGAATTAGTTTAAGAAGAGAAGACAATGTTAATAGAAGTGTATGAATCATCCAATTCAGATAGAATACCATTAATAACTGCTGTCTTACCAGTACCAGTGTTACCTACAATCAAAGTATTGATCTTATTTCTCAATAAAGTTTAGATAACAAATCTATTTCTAGCACTGTCAACGGTTGGTACTAACATCTTGTGATAAGGCATACCAGGGCCAGGTTTCCAAACACTTGCATTGATCTTATCTTCCCAAGATGCCCATTCATTCTTGTCAACATTAATATAGTAATCATATACTGTATTTGAGTGAGGGAAGATACTTTCAATATCTCTCATGTGATAATCTACTAATTTGCGACCATCTTCATCTACAGTAGCACCAAAGGACCAAATTAAAGCAAAAGTGAACCATTTTTCAAGGAGAGCATAATAAATTTCATTCTTAGTTGCAATTTCAAGCCCAATAGTTTAGCTTTCCATCTTAATGAATGAGTCCATCAATCTGCAAAGAGAAATTACTATATTAATATCAGAGCAAGGAACCAATTCTTTGCACATAGAACGTGTCTTGAACAATCTCATGATCCACTTATCTACTAGATCATAGAAGAAATCTTGAATATCAGGATCTTTCATTCTTCCAATCCAAGCTTCGATGTAAGGTCTCCAACCAAGATCATTTTGATCAATGTAAATCATACCAGCACGAGAGACTGTAGCAGGAGAAGCAACTGAAAGATCTTCAACTTCGAATACTAATCCAACTTATTGAGGTAAACTAATACGATCACCATTCAAAAGGGTGAGAACCTTGTTATCATCCAAGACTGTATTCATAGATTCAATCCAAAGGGTATCTACAGGACCATCCAAAATCATCCATCTCTAGTCAAGAGATTCGTCCTTACATAAACGAGCCATCATAGATGATAATACACCTTCATTCCATTCTAGAGTGGAGTGATCAACATAACCGAACAATTCATTCAAAGTAACAGTCTTGGGATTCAAAACTTCAACTCTAACAGCAGGGAAAGGTACTGAAGCTTGCTTATCTCCTTATGTCATTTATTTGTTTAATGTACACATAGCCTTTTACAAAATTTTCCAAGTTGTGGTTTTACCTGAGAGTGATTTACCAACAAGCATATTACCATGACGGGTATTTTTAGAATCATAAAGTTGAATACATTTGTTTATCATTTCAACCTTAGGAATGAGTTTTTCATTTCTCATTTCTGCTTCAATAGCTTCATAGAGCTTAGTGTTTTCTGATTCAGGGAGATCAGTGTTTGGGAAAAGATCGTTGAAGAGAGCATTGAAGAGGAAGATATCTTCTTGGACAAATTTGGGCATATTCATGTCATGAATAGCTCTCATAAGAATCTTTTATTCTTTCATGGTTTCTTCACTTTCAGCTTCTTTTTCACGTTCTCTATCTCTGTTACCTGCTTATTCGGAGTTACTTTCGTTTCTACGAATGGCACCAGCACAATTGAGGACAGATTTAATAGCTCTGAGACCAAAATCGTAGTGATCTTGTTTAGATAATTGTTGAGTCATCAAGTTGTATAGAGTTACCATCTTGATAGAAAGAGGTCTACCATTTTTAAAACCTTCAGATTGAAGCATAATTTCACAAATTATAGTAGTTTCGGGAACCATCATAGAAATAGGACGGAATAAAGATTTCAAGTTATCTGGTAATTCAGATCTACCAGCATAACCAGGATTCATAGTGATAAAAATAGCACATTAATCATTAATAGAAATAACTTCTTCTTCAAAATCGAAAGTAGTCTATTCTCTATCTTCTCCAAGTCTTCTAAGGGCATTCATGATTGAGTGCATTTGTTAAGCTACGACTGACAAAACTTCTACTTCAATTCTATTGAATTCATCAAAACAACCCCAACCACCTTAAATAAAAAATTATTTTTTTAATAATTTAGTTTTTTGTAAAAATAATTTAAGTACCAGTTTAGATGAGACCAGAGAACATTCTGCCAATAGACTTGTAATCAAGACCTTCAGAACAGTTAAAAACAAGGACGAACTTACCCATACCCTTACCGAGATCCTTAACTGTTTCAGTTTTACCAGTACCGGCAGGTCCTTGAGGAGCACCACCCTTATTAAGTTTCATAGCAGTTGTTAGAGTCATGTAACATCTATCTGTTAAAGCAGTGATAACCAATCTACCATTATTTCCTTGATATTCATAACCATAGGGTGTTCTAGTGTTAGTTTGTTTGATTTCAACTTCCATACAATCTCCCTAAATATTGTGGTAGAATCTCAATTACTTTAACCAATCGAAAGCAGTATCGCTGAAACAAGTTTTTTGTAAAGATTCGATGATATCTTTAGCATGTACTTCAATTGTAATCAAAGCTGTTAAAAAATTAAATAAAATTAATATATAATAATCTTTCTAATCAATTTATTCTATTACCAATAAGTTTTAATCTATCAGTTTCATTAGAAGGCTTTCTTACAAGTTTAGTTAATTCTGCTAGGAAATGGTTCTTGTCATCCTTGACTGGTTTCCAAGCCTTATGTTTATCAGATTTTTCGGAGTTACTAATTGTGTGAAGTACGCCACCACATTCCTAAGTCCAATGAAGTTAAGAAGCAACAATAAGAAGTTAACCAGGCCAGCTGGGAATCCATTTTTCAACCCATCTATAACCTTCTTTCTTCTTAATACCACCATGAGTTTTGGTTAATTCTTTTTTAAGAGTTTCAAACATACGCAATTCTACACTCTTTAACCATTTTTCAACACCAAATTCACAAGTTACTTTGCTGCTCAAGTTAACCTTTTCACCTTCTGGAGAAGCCATAGTAATAACTTCGTGATTTTCTTAAGGTCTACCCTATAAATAATATAATAAATTAGAGTTATAATTTTTAAAATATTACTGATTTATTAATATTTTACCTTAACGTTCTAACCCATAACGGTGTTAATGTGCAACTTTTTAATACCTTCGAAGCATTTCTTAATGTGTTTGTTAATTTTACTAGGATCTTTAGAGTTACCTAAAATTTCAAAGAGATCATCATTAGATAAGAAATAGAATCTAGGGAATTCCTTTCTGTTTCTTTCCAATAATTAGAAGAGAATCTTTTAACTTTCATCAAGCTTTTTGCTCATTTCCAATAATTCATTCAAGAATCCTTCTTAACTCAAACTATAGTATTAAAATGCAATAATAAATTATAAGAATAATATTCTGAAATATATCAAATTACGCTTATTTGGCATTCTTTGTTGCAAATATATCAGACATATATTTTTATAGTTGCTTTTCGATTTTACCGAACTTAGCAATATCACCAACCAATTATTTATCTTATTCATTTTATTGAGAAGCAAAAATACTTTCAAGATAGATCCACTGACGTTATACTTAAAGTAAAGCTTCTAAAGTTTCAAGAATATTTTAGAGGCATGTTTCCCATGATTCAATTTCAGTCTTAAATGATTCATAGAAAAGAGTAGTCTTCTATGCAGAAAGAACACCCATATGATCTTCTAGAGCTGAAAAAATTTCATCTGCCCTTTTAACTTTATAGTATCCCTTCTTGTGTTCATCCATTACCAACTCAAGGCTGGACCATCTTGTTTCAATATTTTACAAAGCAGATTCAATCTTGTATTCTTCTCTGGCTACTTCGCAGACTATTTTGATTTTATTAATTTAATAAAAGATAATAAAAATTTGCCTTAGCAAAAATAATTAAAGTAAGAGAAATATTTACCTTCACGAACTGATTCAGCATATGTTAAAAGATTAATCTTAAAGATTTCTTGTAAAGTGAAAGAATCACTATCATAATCAAGAATAGTTTAAAGGTATTTTTGTAATTTGTCCCAGTGACGTTAACGCATGAATTTTTCACCAAGCATTTTAATCAAAGGAAGGGTTTGTCTGAATTACTCAACATTATTACGTAGTGAATTAACAACTTCCCATTTTTTCATTTCCTTGGGGTAGGAGTTAATCTTACTTTGATAGTCATCAGCCAAGTCATCAAGTACTTCATTGTTGAATTCACGGAACTTAATGTGCTTGTTCTTTTCCCATTCTTTGTCCCAATCATCCTTGGTCTTCCAAACATCTTGTAAGTTGGCTATTTCCTTTTCAACGCTTTCTAATTCAGAGCTAGGAGCATAGTTAATATTGAATAAATCAAAACCAAATCTCATTTCTCTTTCTCTTTCTCTTAATGCTTTAACATTTTCTTTATATTCATTTAACATTTAGAATGCTTTTTCGTTTGTTAAGTTACCAACTTAGAAAGGAGCATTAGCCATAAAGGTAATCTTTATTAAAAATTATATTTATCTTAAATTTAAAATTAATTATTGTATTGAAATTTACTTTATTATCAGAGACTTCCTTCATAAAATCATCAAGGTTTTTCATTGTATCTTAATAAAGATCATTATA
Source organism: Tetrahymena borealis (assembly GCA_000260095.1). Lineage (NCBI taxonomy): Eukaryota > Ciliophora > Oligohymenophorea > Hymenostomatida > Tetrahymenidae > Tetrahymena > Tetrahymena borealis. Next base: position 447,628 of record JH651264.1, on the reverse strand, counting down.
AACCTTTTAATTACGAATTTCCATTCTTTCTAACATATCTCCAAACTTGATCCAGGCTTCACGGAGGGTATTCTTTCTGTAAATTTCATCTTCTTTTAAATTGATTTGATAATCTTCAAGTAATTTAAACTTTTCTTCAAGGGGTTACAATTTAGCACCAATTTCAGGTTTGTCTTTCTTAAGTTTAGCAAGAGATTCCATATTCTTCTTGAGTTAATGGATATCAAGAGGAGTAGGTTCTAAATGAGCTTCACTATTTTAGAATAAGGCATGTAATTAATTCAAATCACTGATAGCCTTTTCTTAAACTGCATTAAGTAAAGCACTCTACCATTAAATAAGAACATCAACTATATTATAAAAAATAATTTAATAATTAAATAAATAGAATTAATAATTAAGATTTTACCAATTGCACTCTTGATATTAGTATTATCAATTACAATACAATCTAATTTATCAGTAGTCTTTTAGGCTTGAATATCACTTGCAGATATTTCGAATTTTTCAATGTGATCTCTAATGTTTGAGATTTCATCATCATGGTCTAAGATAGATTTGGAGTATTTATGTTTCATGTTAGGTTCTCCTTACCAAAAGAATTCTTTTTATTTCCAAGGATCGTACAATTCACCAGAGGTTAGCTTTTAGATAGTCTTTTCTAAGTTACTGAGTATACTTTCAGTATATTTCTTAATTTCTAAGTCACTAGCTATAGCAGAAAAGTAGTCTTCTCTTTAATTTTATTCTTCGAATGTAATAACCAATTCAGGTCCTTTACGTTGCATCATCATTGGATTGTTCTTCATTTCCTTCTCCTTTAAGATACGAAGTTCTTCAAGCTTTTCCTTTCTTTCTTGATTCATAATAACAGTCATTCTCTTGAAATCCTAGATGATTTGAGTCATTGAGGTGATAGTGATTTAAATCATTTACTTTAAGTAATTTTGAGTAGGTTTAAAAACTAAAACTGGTTGGGTCTTTCCATTTTCAGGAGAACCATTTTAATCGATTTCTTGGGATAATCTAAAAATAGCAGTTGCAGGATTCTTATCATCACCAATAACTCTGTATAATTCTAATAAACTGCTCTTGTTGGCCTTTTTCAAAGCTTCTTCAATCTTTTTATCAATCATTGCTACGTAATTGAACCAAACTTTCTAGATTTCAGGTCCGTTTTGTAAGAAAGGTTCATAAGTTTCACTTAAGATTCTCTTAATTTCATCCAAAGCAATCTTTATTTTTTATAAAAAATTGATTATACTTTAATTATTGAAAAATAAAAATTAAAAAAATTACCTTAATTTTGTTTTACATATCTCTTCTATGCTTTTCTTAATCTTCTTCGAATTATTTGATTTCGATAGTACGCTTTTTATCAATTTTAATAAGAATTCTAGAAGCAATTTCGGCACACTTTTATTCAATTTTCTCAGTGTTACTCTTGAACATTTTTAATTTATTATAAATTTCATTACAGCTTCTTCTACATTCACGAACGAACAATTCCAAAATACCTTTAGAACTCCACTTTAACTTAAGCAAACCAGGTTAGATAACCTTTTCAGTTTAGCTGTAGTGATCCTTAAAGAGACTTCTTTCCATAGGATCCATATAATCAATGATCTTGTTTTAATCTCTTACAACAAGCATAACATATTCCTTAAGAATTCTAAGATTTTCTCTATGTAAAGTAGTGAATTCATCTGCATATGAAGGAACGACTATACCAAAGTTAATTAATTTTTTCCAAGCAACAACTTCATGCATTAATTTTTCAAGTTATCTATCAAAATTGGATTCAAGATTACCTTCTTTACTTCTCAAGTTCTCTTTCAACTTAAGTTCAGTATTATGCTCATCGGGTTTCAAAAGTACAGACTTATCTAAGAATCTAGGACCCAATGGAATTTCTTCTAATTCCTATAAAATTAATAGTAAAATAATAAAATATTTTTAAAATTTAAATTAATAAAATTACTTTGTTTTCTTCCTTCCATTCTTTGAACTTAACATTTACAATAAATTGCTTGAAAGTAAGATGAATGGCTTCATACTTTTCTTAAGCAATTCTTTTAATGCCTTCATCAATGAAAAAGAGTCTTTCAACAGAATCCTTCATTTTTTAAATTCTGTGAATTTGGGCTCTAACCCAAATTGCTTGACCAGAGTATTTACCATGATGCAGAGGGAAATTTAACAAATTCATATTTTTCTTCATGTTATCGTATTCTAATTTAGCCTTGTCTAATTCAGAAACAAACATTTGAATAACTTCAGTAGCTTTTTTTTTGACAGCTAATTTGATACTGTCTCTCTTTGCTAAATATTCAAATGCCTCTAGCATTTCAACACCTTGTTAAACAGTAGATACTTGCTCAAAACCAGTATTGATAATATTCTAATACATGACATCTAAATCTTTCATTCCATTCTTAAACATATTGAATAAATCATGCCAATTAGAAGCCTTAACATCTAAAATTTTATCCTTATCAGTGGCTCTAATTCTATCAATATGTTTCTTGAAGCTTTCTTTGATTTCTTCTAAGATGTTTTCTATTTCAGGACCAATTGATCCACCAAATTAAGGAATTTGGTTGTTGGATCCCTTTCCAGCAAATTGGAGCTAACCTTCACAGATTTCAGTGAGTTCTGAACACCTTTGAACGAAGGCTTCCATTTAAGCAAAGATGGAGTTGAGATTAAAATCCCATGCTCTCTTAGAAGCATTTTCCTTTTTCTTCTTATTGATTAAAGCTGAAGTACGTTCATAAATACTCTTCCATCTCTTACCACATTCAATAGAGTCTTTAAGGTCTTGAATACATTTTTCAACATCACCATCAAGCATATCAGAAATATTGATTTATGACTTGCAACGCTTGATAATTTCATTAGAGATTTTATGTAATAAACCAGAGATACGTTCTTAAGAGTTGTAGTAATCCGAATGTTCCCAAATCATACGGACTCTATTTAAAAGAGAAGGTAAAATGGAAGGGATTTCGCGAGGAGTGGCTTTTTCAAGTTGACGGCAAGAATCAAATAGAGAATTCAAGAAATCCAAGTTATTTTCAGCCTCAACTGATCCAGAATTAATGTTCTTTGTCAATTCTTCGAAAGAAGGAACATAAGAACTGTCAACTATTTTTAAAATTTGAATAATGCGCTACAAATCTGGGTTAACAAGTTATCTTTAGATATTTTGCAAGTTATTCTTTCTTCTTCTCCAATAAATAATTTCATCTTAAGGTCCAGCATTTTCATTATCTTATTGAGAGTCTTAATTGTTAACAATCTCCTTGATTTATCTGTACCAGTAGATTAAGGTAGTTTCTAATCTTTAAATCAAATCTTTATCAAGTGAGGTAGCTTAAGTATCGCTAAGATCTTCCTTAGGAATGTAGAGTTTTGTATAACCTTCATTTTATTAAGATGCCTCAGTAAGGGTAGCCATGAATTTATGAAGTTGAGCAATGAATTCTTTCTTAACATTTTCAGGCCAAGTTGAGTCGGCATAAATTTGTGGATTATAGACATCATCCATCATTTTAAGAAGACTTTGAATGTGATTTTATTACACTGATCCATAATTAATAAAATCCTCAATTTAGCTAACATCATATTTAATAATGTGATCATTTTGGTATTTATTGAAGAATTAGAAATCGGGATCATATGATTCTTCTGATAAAATTGGAGGATCGGTAAAGCTTAATCTAAGACCATCTTTTTCAACCCAGAAGAACATATTCCTATAAAAAGATAAGTATTATTAAAAACATGAGAAAAAATAAAAGATAATTTAATTACTTTAAATCAAGAGTAGTAAAGAATTAGTTTACTTAGGCATCAAGCTCTTCATTCCATAGCTTTTCGTCAAAAGCATTCAGCCCCTTTTCAAGGCATTCCATAATCCATTAAATTTTTTCTCCTATTAACAATAAAAATAAGATAATTAGATAAAAGTTTTATTGATTAATTTTTGAATTTTAAAATTAACTATGAGTTTGATAGTAAATTTGAGAATTGGATATGTTTAGTTTTGAATTTAATTAAGATAAAAGAGAAGAAAATTAATTAAATAATAATAATAATCATAAATTTAAGTTTTATTTTTTTATTGATAAATTTACTTTATGAGCATTCTCCAAATTTCAAAAAAAAAACTTTCATTCATCAATTAATTGGAACATTTATTAAAAGGTCAATAAACAATAAATAAATCATTAAAAAATAAAAATCATTATCGTTTCTATCTAAACTGTTGGATTTTAGTATTCATTAATTTATTAACTTTCTTCATCCAATTTAATATAATTTATCTTCCATACATTATTTTAAGCCAAACAAAACTCAAGCAAAATTGAAGAAAATGTTCCAATTAAAAGGTAAAGCAAAAATAAATGAATCATTTATTTAAATATGAATTGTATATAAATTTAAACAAATGTTTACTTGTTTCATGGGAGATGGATACTCCTCTCTTAACTGTTTATTCTTACAATTATTCTTGAGAAGGTTATTTCTATACCTGTCTCTTTACCATTTTTGTAACTACTCTCACTGTAGGTACTTCAGAAGGATCTTTTCCGTTTTTTTCAGCTTCCTTTCTTAATTCTTCTAATTCTTCAGGAGGAATATTCTCTTCAACTTCCTCTTCTACATCTTCATACTATTCCTGATTGATTTCTCCTTCTTCGCCATTATCTTATTGGCCATTAGCATTATTTTCTTAACCATTTATTTATGATTGATCTTAATCTACTTATTCTTGATGATCATCTTATTGATCATTATTTTCATTGTCACTCATTCAAATTTTCTTTAACGAATTTTCTAAAAACTAATTATTTTATAACAAATTATTAATACCTATTATATTAATGCTTTTAGCTTCTTTGTAAATATAAATATTTATCATCATTTATGATCTAAGAGCAAATAATCAATTATGGGTGCTTGGTAGTTAGTATCATAATCAGAAATTGTAAAAAGGATAAAAATAGTCTTATGTTAATTGGGATATTACTTTAAAGGAAGTGGCCAACTAGATAAGTGAGTTTAATATTCTATAAATCCTGTTTGTTTTAAGAAATGAAGGATATTTATAAAACTAAGGTTGATTTGATAATGAGAGTTTCTATCAAAGATTTCCCTCTTGATTTGGTTTTTAATTTTTGTTAATTAATTAAATATTTTTTAAAGTTTCTATCATCAATTATTTCCCTTTGATTTGAAATATAGAAAAGAAACCAAAATCTCTTGAAATTTTTTATTCAAATTAATTGATAAGTCAGTAGATTAAGATTTATTCGTATCCAAGAAATAAAATAAAAATAGTAGTTTTGTATTTAAATCCAAATTTTATAAATTTCCTATTCAACATTTTTCATTAAGATAAGACATAAAATTACTTTTTAATCCATTAGATATAATTTAAAAAATATAATATTATTATATGTGTTCCTAAAAATAAAATGTTAATCTTCAAGAAAATAAATTAAAAATATTGAAAAGGAAGTATATAAATACTACTAAGGATTTTAGGATAAGCAAATAAATTCTTTATATGGATTTAAAGATGAAAGTTACTATGCTTGAAGACATATAAGATTATTTAAATTATAGTAATTTTATGAAAATGAAAAATATTAATAAGATTATTTCAAACACTGATGCAGTTGAAGAGAATTAACTCTTGAAGAAATCAAAATGTTTAATTAGTAATAGTGATTAATTGATAATATAAATATAATTAAGTTATTATTTTATTAGATTTTATAAAAAAAATGTTATTACAACCAACCTATCTTTCATTTTTATAGAACAAGTTTCAGAAACGAATTATCCTTCATTCATAACTATTTATTTAATTATTTTAGATATATCAAATTTTAATTAAACCATAAATAAAATCTTAATTAGATCAATGATGGTTATTTTATCTGTTAAATATTGATTTAGGAATAGGGGATTAAAGCTTTTTATTTTCATGAATACTATTAATATTAGAAATTAATGGATTATGCAAAATCTTATCACCTCCTTCAGAGTTAAACTTTTTTAAATTCTAATCCTTAAATTATGGACTACCTCTTTGGCTGATTTTATTTTAGGTAACATCACTTTCATTAGAAATATTACTATCTTCTAAGTTGTGTGGGTTCAATGCAAGGCTGCTACCTCTGGCTCTCCCTACAGTTTTTTCATCTGAATCTCCCCCTCCATTCTATGCCTATGATTTAACAGTGTTTAGTAAATCATTTACCCCATAAGATTTCTTTTTTTGTAGTTATTATTATTTCTTTAGATAGAATGATCCTCTACGAACTTCTTTATTTTCTTCTTATTTGCGTTTTTACTATTTCTGTTTTTTTAAATTCTTCATGAATTTTATAAAATTTCTGCTAATGATAATATTAGCCTTATTTATAACTCTGAGGCAGTTACCTTTAGTGAAGTAGTGTTAGTACACCTTCATCTCATCGAAGCTCATTATATTAAAGATTGTTTCAATATTACTCTCATCATAATTATAGTTTTATTAAAACTCATTGTTGTTAAATTATTATGTGCTTTATTAATTATATATTACTGGTAAAGGAGTTTGATTGTTTAGAGACATATATGTTTAAGCGTTATTATTCTAGTACAAATTTATTAAAGGTTCATTTGGTTATATTTGAGTAGGACTTCTATCTTTAAGCTAGAATTGTATAGGATGCGCATTATATTAGGATTGCTGCATTTAAATTGGTAATCCTAGTAAAGATTATTTCATATTAATATTTTAAAGTTATCTACCTTAATATAATCCTTAGCTGCCTTTTATAGTTTCACCACTGACTTTCAAAATAGGAGTACTAATTTCATTTCCTGGTTTAAAGTTACTTCTCCCTAAACCATGAATGTTAGCTCTAATTTATTAAATAGAAGAGACAGAATTTATGCTTACAGAACTTTATTTTCTTGCATTTACTATATTCTATTAGTCAATCATATTTTTTCTTTACTAGTAGTTTAAATCATCACAGGAATCCAACTTATAGGGGTTCATCATTTAATTCAAAATCATTAGTTATTTTGTACTTAAAGTTGATTTAGGAGAATTTTCACCTTATTTGCTTTTTTGTAATGAACTAATACTTTCATTGACACTTTTGTTGAACAATGTTGCAATTTTTGCTTTATTTATGAAACTCAATACTTTATTCTTAACACCTGCACTCTTTTAATTACTTGGAGAAATAAGAGGGCTTGGAGGTGGAATAATTTCTCCTCTGTTACTCAAGTTAGAATTCTAATGTTTAAGTCCTTAGATATTAAGTAAATTATTACTCTAGGGATAAGGAGATAGATACTGTGGTTGATTTTACTTAATATTTACAATATTTGTTTATTTGCTAAAACTTGATTAAGAAATTAATTTAGATTTAGATTTTTGTACTGAAAATACTGATTTCTTCTTAACACCTTATTAATTACCCCCTCCTATATTAGAAGAACTATTGGATCTTTAACTATCCGTAGAATCCTTTCTTTGTAATCGAATCTAACTCTAAATTTCAGTTTAACTATTAGGATTTATTTCTTATTTTAGTAAATCATTTTATAAGCTTATAGCCTGATTAGATTAACTTGTTCTTTTTTTCTCTTATTTATTTTTTAATTTGGTTTAACTCTATAGATTGGCTGGTAAACTATTCTAACTTGTTATATCTTAGAGCGTAGATTAGCCATAAGGTAAATTATTTGATTAATTATGTGTACTTTGTCCATTTTAACTCATTCTACTAGATAAACTAGTTTAAATTTAATTTATTCCTTTAGATCCTTGCATAGGCATTTATTAATTAGATAATTAAATATTTGGTTTATCTTAATTACTTTTTACTGTATAAATGCCTAAATTTTTGAAAGATTAAGATTTTTATTTTTCTAAGATTTCATGTTGCCTTCTTTAGATATTAGGTGAATAGCTATAATGCTAATCTTAAGCATAAATTTCATTATCGGCTAACTTTGTATGAGATTTTCTTTTATTTTTATCAGAAATCTAAGTATTTTAAACTTAATATCCACTATTTTCATTTTGCATTTAATCTGTAAGAGTGCTAATGTTTCTAATCAATTCAAACCCTGGTTGTAATTGTTAAGAATTTCTTTTCTTTCTTTTTTCTAAATTGTGGGATTCAATTTTATTTTTCTTTAAAGGACTTAGATTCTCTTAATGCGATTTAGAATGGTCTTCTATTGCCAAATTTAAATCATTACTAATAGAACCTTTTAATCTACTTGATTTTCTCCTTTTTTGATGTACTTAATTCTCCTCTTTTTATTCTGGAAAATTACTTTCAGATTTTCTTTTAAGCTTTTTAGTTCCATCAAATTCTGTAACGGAAATATGTGATTAAGATCTCTTAGAACTTTTCCTTCTTATTTAATTCTCATTTAATTCATTAATTCTAACACTCTTTTATTTCTTTACTTTTCTTTCTTTACTTTATTCCTCTCCATTAATTGGAATGACATTTTTATTATTATTTAAATTGGAAATTTTTTTAATTAATGGAGGATTAGGTTAATTAATATTTATTATTTCTCTAGAACTTTCCTATTTCTCTTAATCAAGTTCAAAATTAAAGTCATCAATTAAGTTTATTGTTTCAAAGATAAAGTTATTTTCTTTTATTAGTTTTTTAGGATTTTACTTATCTTCTTTATCCGAATCTCCACCAGCTATGAAAATGAGCTAAGGAGATAAATCATTTAAGTTTTCTTTATCAAAAGAAATTTCATTTTCTATATTTTTTAGAGTAAGCTAATTTGATATCCTTTTATTCTATTCTATAATTGTACCTGGTATCTTACTCAAAGTTCTCATGCTTCCAGCCTCAGATGAGTTTTTATTAGTGACCACAGTTAATTGTTTAAATCCAGGTCTTCTTTAATTAAGTTCTTGAGTGCTAGCTCTATCATCATAATTTTCAGACAGTTTACCAATTTATTATAAGCTTTAGGGAGAATGAACTTGTTAAATAAGAGAGCTTGTTTTATTTTAATTTCTCATTTAGATACTTTTATTGCTTAGAGGAATTAGAGGAATAGATTCTTTACGGTAGTAGTTAGATGTAGCCATTATTTCATCATTAGCAGAATTCCCATTTTAAGCTAAAGAATAAAGTAGTTTTTCAAGTCTTTACTTCTCTGCATTGCTTGTTGAACCTCTATCTGACCCAATTAAGTTGTTAGAAGGAGTAGATTCATCTTATTCTATCAAATCTGTTAGCTTTGAAAATTACATTTTACTTATAATATGAGATATTTATCTCTTTTACTCCCTAACATTCTCATTTTAATAAGGAGACATCTACTCACACTAATCTATTCCTTCAATTTCATCAGAATTCTTTATAGACATATTTAACTCTTCATTAATTTTTTCCATATTAGATCTTTTAGGTTGCTAAGCTGATTAGCTTATATCATTTTCTGTTTCTTCTCTAATAGTAGAAGGATTATTTCTACTAACTTTCCTTTATTTTTTATTCATTTTATTTTTATTTCCTTCATGTTATTAGTCCTCATCTGATTTAAAGGAATTAGAGCTATCATCATCACTTTCTTCATCATTATCATCATTTATCTCATCTTCTTCATCTTCACTTCCCTAGTCTTAGCTATCATCTCTTAAACCTTCCTCATAAAAATCATCATACAAAGCTTCATCTTAATAATAGTTATTTTAATCAAAATAATCATTAAAAATAACGAGATACTATTGTTAATATTATTCTAATGTTTCTTAATTTTATGATTTCCACTTTTAAACCTATTATTTTAATATTCTAAATAAATAAATTACTTACAAAAATATTATATTTTCTTACTACTTCTTCTTACTCTATTCCTAAAATAAGATTTTTGTAAGACATCAATCTCTTCCTAGAGAATTTAGTATCTCTGGATTAAGATTAATATTTCATGTTATCCTTTTTGATAATTCCATAATTATCAGGTTGGTAGTGAAAAAAATGGCAATGTTATATTTCGTGGTTGCAGCTACCACAACATAGGCATTTTACTTCTAAATATTCTAAGTTATTTTCGAAAATTATAGTATCCTTAATTTGATTAAACTTCTCCATTTCTTATGGCATCTATGAAATTAATTTTAGAAACTCTGAGCGTTTCACCAATAAAAGCTTAGAAAACTATTTTAAATATATTAAAATGATTATATAAAGCTTAGTAAGGGGAACACCTAGTACATTTTTTCCTCAAAATATCAAAGAAAAAGAGTACTTTGTCAGTATTTTTTTAATCATTTTTTGTACCCCTCAATCATTTAAACTTCAGTTATATAAATATGTTAAGGAATAATTTTACTTCTAAACTACGTGCCATTTCTCTTCTTTCATTATTAGTAAAAAAACTATAAGCTCCAAAGCAAGAACCTGGTCCTAAATTAATAATAGACTTAGAAACTCTTTAATCATTTCCTTTATCATACTCTCTGCAAATTTCAATTTTTCCTTTCTCAATGAAATACATAAACATATCTGAGTCTAATTATCCTTCTGAAAATATTATTTAATTTGGCGTTGTATGGAGAGTTTAAATAATAGGGATCATCTTTAATATAACAGAATTGTGAAAGTTGTTGCTAAATATACCATAATTTTTTAATACTATTCTATTTGCTTCGATCATCAATTTTTCTCGAAGCTGGTCACTTAAAGAATCAATAATTCTTTTTTCCAATTCACTTTTATTTTAGTCCTACTCTCTCCAATAATAATCCAAATATTCCCTAATTTTATATTGTAGTGAGAAATTTATTCCCTTATTGTCCATGTAATCATTGATAATGTAGAAGAATTCCTTCATTTAACGATCTTGAGAGAATAAATCAGAGAAAATGGTACCAATTTAGTTGATGGTGTAAGCAAAGATAACACAAGAAATTAACATTGTACCCATACAAATAATTCTTTCTAAGTTATTCATAGGACTAATATCACCATAACCTACAGTAATCATTGTAACTGTAGAGAAATAATAAGCTGCTATGTATTGATTTACCCAATCTGCATCTATTATTTAATTAATTGAAAAATATATAAATTAAAAGACGAATAATAAAAGATTAACTTATTTATTTGAAATTTATTCAATCAATCTATTTCATTATTATTTACCAATAAATACTTTTCAATTTTGATTTTTCAATATCAAAAATACTAAATTAGGTATTTAATAAAAATTTTCTCTTTCGTAATTTCTTTTTTTATAATAAGTTTTTCTTATGCTTTCATTACTCAGAACGTTACATTAATTTAAATAATAAATTTCTTTAATTTTAGTGTAATTGTCTATCTCAAATTTTAATTAAAAATTTTTCCTTACCTTCCATATCAATCTTACGAAGCCAATTAGTTCCCACATGTCTTTATTATTTTCCAACAAAAAGCCAGATGCAACCAAAAATATGAGAGAAGAAAAGGATTGTTAAAATTAGTTTGACTAGAGATATTATATTAGAAGTACTTGGAGCCAAATGAAAACTATCTTCAAATTTCCTAAATATTTTTTGGAAGTTTCTTAATTTTACAAAAAAGCACAGTACAAAGATTTTTTCTACTTGAGAGTCTTAGTCTCCAAGTTCGCTGACTAAGAGAGGTATTTATGAGAGAATATCACTCCAAAAGTAATTTTTAATGTAATTAATAAGAATCTTTTTTTTATCAGAAGTGTTTACACCTTTTTCAAAGTATCCAGTAATCATAGAAAATATAATGTCAAAAACCATCATAAAATGGAGAATGTAACCAACATACTGAGTGATCAAGTTGTGAATAGAAACATTAATAGCTACATGGATTGGAATAAAAAAGAAGTAAGTCATAAAAACTGTTCCTATAACCAGATCCCAAACTAATTTAAATTTGCTAGAGGGTTCAATGGTTGGGATAGCTTTTAAAATATCGTTAATTAGTTGGAAGAATTTAGTGTTCATAATTGAATTAAAGATCTCTAATCCTTGGGGAGTATCTTCCATAAAACTTGAACTTGGATCATCTATAACTCTTGTAAAATTACCATCGAATTGTTACATAAATAACTTATAATATGTAGATCTCAGAAAGAACCTTTTCATTTCAGCTATTTTTTTCTTCAACTTTACAAATTTTACCATTTTAGTTAGATTTTGCTCAACGCTTTTCTCAGGTGCAATAGTATTTATCCTAGATAAACCTCCAGATTTGAGGAATACAGAGGGAGCTAAATGTTAACTAGTAGTTTTTGTTTTTGATTTGAATGTTAATTTATCTAAAAAGGTATTAACAGTCTTTATAGATTAGGAGTTATTATAGTTAATATTATCATCTTGCTAATGGTTAGACCCTTATTTCTACTAACTATCAAAATCCAATTTATTTATGCTAGATTTATTAAAACCTCCTGTTTCAAAATATTATTTATCTCCTAACATATTCTAAGTATCATCACCCTCCTTTAAAAGAAATGTGTTTGAAGGAGATACTATAAAATTTTATGAAGATTAATTAGATCCTGCCGCAATAGAACCTCCTTGATATTATTATTAATAATTAAATCCTATCTTTCTAGCACTCTTTATATTGCTTTATTCATGACTAAACTCAGGCAAATCTGGATTGGCTTCTATCTTATTTTGCGATGTAGAAGATTGCACCTATTTTATTAAGATATCAGAAGGATATTTTTGGACATCTGAAATCTTTCCTACTGTATCTCCTATTTCTTATTGCTTAGCATTTTAGGTATAATTTTGCTAACTTGTAAAATTTTATGTCTTTTTTTCTCTTTCTGTAGTCATTTAATAAGTTAAAAGTGGTTATGCAAATCCTCCATTTTCCCTATTCATTGTGCTCATTGGAGCTTATAAATCGAGGTAAGAATTATTCTCTGAATTCATAATAATGAATAGAATATTTCAGTTGAAAATATCACAATGTGTATTTACTTCTTTCTCCCTATTACTTTAATATGAATCTTATTATAAGATATAGATTATTTGTTTATATAATATTTTTTGAATGCAATAGCTTTAACTATTAATTGAGGACTATATATTTATTACTTCGGTGTTTTAATATTATATATTTTGATTATTTCAGTAAAGAAAGTGTGATAAATTATTAAGCCTTCAATCAAAAAATAAACAAAACGCAACTAATTAATTCAACAGAATTTCATTTGATTTTTAATAATTTTTTTTCTAAGTGCTTTTTTGGTAACTCTAAAATCAACCTATCCTTTCTTATTCTTATTTCCCTTATTTTTGTTTCTTAATAATTCCCTAAGAATATGATTACAACCTTAATATTATATTTTAGTGATAATCAATTCATTCTTTTATTTTTTAAACTTTGTCATTCAAAAGAAATGACTCACTTTATCTTACTAAAATAGCCCTATCAATATTTTTCCTAAATATAATATTCCTAAATTAAGTCAAAATTTTTTTCCGTTTGATTATTCTATCTCTCTTTCAATTATTCACCTCAAATATCCTATTATTTGATTCATTACCTTTATCCTTTTTTAATTAATGTTTAATTCATAATTCCCTTTAATTCATATTTTCCAAGATTTATCATTTCTATGAATTGTAATCTTCTCCTCTTTCGTATTTTTAATATTTAACTTTTAAATATTTTTCAGTGTATTTAATTCTTTCTTAATCACATCAATTAACTTTTGCGGCTGTTAATCATATAATTTTTTGGATTATTGTAAACAAACTATGTATAATTAATTAAAATGGATAAAAATTTATTCTATTAAATATATTCGTATAATGCTTTACTAAATCTAAATATCTTACCTTTTTTTTAAATTTTATCTAAAAAATAGTTAGTTCTGATAGGGTAATTAAACAAATTGTACAAAAATAAATATATTTTAACAATGTATTATTTAATTTATTTAATTATAGAAAGTAAATAATTTGGTAAATTAACCAATAAATTACTTAATAAATAAAAACTAGTGATTTTAAGAGGAGTTGATAATTAAACAATATTACTGTCAAATAATTTATTTGTATTGGTTGAGAAAATACCTAGCAAATTTAATTCAAGAAATTAATTTAATATAAATTTTTATACATATGCCTACAATATTAATTTAAATTTAAATCAAATTTAATATTTTATTTAACCAACCTATCTATAATTTAATTCTTTTATTTTATGATAAAGATTAAATTTTTAGACTATTAAACTTTGATGAATTAATTATTATTTTTAAAATTCCTAATAAATAGAGTTTAGTTACACTAAATATAATTTTTATTTTAAAAAAATAGAATTTAACTTAAGAAAATCTTCATAAAATATAAATTATTTTGAAAAAGGTTAGATTAATAAGTTATTTATTACTATATATAACAAAAGAAAATTCATAGCTATATTTAAGATATTCTAGTATATAAAATGTAACTAATATCCATTTATATTTTATTGGATATAATCGAATCAATTAATTAATTAATTAATTAGTAGATTGATAAAAAATAATTACTCATTATTTCTTTTCATTAACATATTGTTATCTATCTATCAATCCATCTTTTCACTTGATCTTTTCATTTAAACTTTAAGTATAAGAAAGTTAAGAATCTAAGTATAAACTTTTCAAATAATAGAGAGGCTAAAAAATTAATCCCGGATAGATACAAGCAGAAATAATTCCAAGTACTAGGCATTACGGAAATGGGATCTTCATCATCTCTTTATACTCGATCAAATATCTAATATTAAAATAATTTTATTAAATTTAAATATAGCTTATAATTAATATTACATCAAGCATAAATTTAGTGAAAGAGCCATAAAATAGTTAGACATAAACGCAAATTAACAAGATTATTATAACTGAACTAGTAAAATATCTGTTAGTATAGAAAGGTTTTTTGAAAGGTTTGCCAATCGAGAATGATAAACAAGTAGCAACATATTAGAAATTCGTGAAGAAGAACAAAGTCTATTTTTTATATTTTTTAATTTTAATTATAATCCATCAATTAAATATGATTAGAAAAATAAAATAGCTTTTATTAAATTATTACAGTGGATTCATAGCAAGATTTTCTACCTTCTAATTCATCTAAATCTCCAATGTAAGTATGGGCCTCTTTTACTGATAGATACCAATCTTAGCTTTTCAAGTGGTAGAATAAATAAGTCTATTTTTTTAATAAATTTCTTAATATATGAATTCTAAAAGAAATATTAATTAATTACTTAAAATGAACCATTAATTATAACTTGGCCAATGACTGAGCAAAGAACTGGGAAGGAAACAAGGCTAGAACCAGGTACTTGTTTAGAAAGTTTCTCGTAAGAATCAGTTAAACCCATAAAGAAAGCAAGTGGAAGGATGATAACAACATCCCAATATAAGAATTAAAAATCACCTGGAAGTGATTGGACTGTATAAAGTAAAGTGGTTGTAAAGAATTAAATCATTGAATAAAGTGCCATAAATTTAAAACACGAAAAACTAGTAACTAAAGCAGCTCTACCTTCCCTCAGCAGCTATAATTTTTAAAATAAAATTAATAAATAACATTTTAAAGTATTTAATTGGAAAATAAGGTACATCTGTTATAATTAGATATCAATTAAACAAATAAAATCTTATTTGGAAAATATTTTACTGAAATAACACAGGAAATATCTTAAACTTTAGAAGTAAAAGGAGCAGCAATAGAAGCTTCAGCTTCTGATAATGATATACCAATATCAGCAGTTTTTAAAGCACCACAATCATTAGCACCATCACCACACATACCACAAGTTGGTTTCCAAGGTAATTTTTATAGAGATTATAACAATAAAGTCTTTTCATCAGGTCTCATTCTTGCAAATATCTAAGTTCTTTAAAGCATAGTTTGAGCTAATTAAGCTTTGGCTTCACTTTACTCTGCTTCTAAAATGATCTTAGAAAAGGCTCTACCTGTTATAGCAAGAACAAAACTTTCTTGGTTGACCCAAGGTTCTTATTATTGCTTGTATTTTGAAAAGTTATTTAAATCTGTATACACTAATGCTTGCATTTCTTCTTTTTCATTGATTTCTTCATTTTATTAGTCTTATTGATTATTTTCTTCATTTTCTTTATCTTGATTTTCCTATAATTCATGATGAGAGGCTAATGCAGCAGATACAGATTTCCTTAATTTTTATAATTGGTTTAATAATGATCTTCTACCTTACCCAGCTAAAGCACTTAATGGACTCTTAAAGCTATTACGATTGCTAGAGATTTTTCTTTCGCATTACTCTATTGTTTCTAGTTCTTCAAACATTTCTTTTTCTTCTCTAATTTCAGGTACTCCTTCTTCTTGATATTAAGCAATACCACCAACTGGTTCAAGATTTTCTTCATCCAATACTTTATCACCCATTTCAAAATCTTTCCATTCAACATATTATTCATCAGGATTATCAGGATCATCTTACAAATCACCAAAATATACTCTCATATCTGATCTAACTATATTGCAATGTCTGCCTACAGAAATAGCTGTTAATGCATTATCACCTGTAACCATAACAGTTCTTATATTAGCATGAGATAATTTATCAATAATATCTGTTGTAATTGGCTTTAATTTATTTTCCATAATCAACAGACCAGCAAAAATCAAATCTTTTTCTAAATCCTCTCTTTCTTATTTTTATAATTTTCTATAAGTCATTTTTAAAATTCTAATTCCAAAGGCTAAAACTCTAAAACCTTTTCTGGCATAAAAATCGAGTACCTTTTTCACCATAATTAATTTTAAAATTATGAATTAATCAAATTTAATAAATTACTTTATGGAAATTATGAGGTATAGAAGAGGGGCGAGAAAGCTCATAGATTTTTTCAGGAGAACCCTTAACATGAAGTCTGAAGAAATCACTATCGTTTGAAAGATTACGAACAATAGTGCTCATTCTTTAGAGCTTAGATGAAAATTCAAATCTTTTAACTATACCAATAGATGTAGGGAGTGTTTTTTTAATAATTGATCTATCTAATGCATTCAAATCACTATTGAATACTTCTTACTTTTGAGAAGGTTGAACTATAGCCAGAACTAGCTCATCATATTTCCCCATATCATTCTCAATTAATTCCCATTCTGTAGCTTCGAACATTTTTACTTCTAAAGGATCACCAATTAATTCACCTTTGACTCTAGTTAAACCATGGCAACTTGCCATACATTCTTTTAATACTAATTCGGGATCTCCAACAAATGAAAAAGGATTTTATTCTCCATAAATATATTCATCCTCTGCTATTGTACTTAATTTCACCTTTTTATTTCTTCCCAAATTCTTTGCATCTTCAACTAGCTTTAAGAATTTGACATTATTAGGTGAATTATAACAAATTGGACGAACGCCATACATATCCAAGCCTTCTTCAGTTAATGTTCCTGTTTTATCAAAGCACATAATTGTAACTTTTCCTGATATATTGACCTATTTAATATTTAAATTTTAATCACATGTTGAAGAAATTATATAAATACCTTTGGTGGAGATATACAAAAAATTTGATACTTTTTAAGTCTGTTGATAGCAAATGAAATACCAATAGATAGACAAGTAGGAAGAGCAGGAGGGACTGTAATAGTAACCAGGTCAAGTGAGTGTAAAAACATATCTCTAGGATCAACAAAACCCTCTCTTAATCCTTAAATTTAATCTGGAAGTGAATAGATAAAACCTAAGACAGACATAATAGCCATACAAGCTATAAACTTCAAAGAATCCACATAAAATGAAAAAGTATTACTCTTAGGATATAAAATGGATCTAACCAATTGACCTTTCATTGTATTGAAGCTAGTTTAACTAACTAAGCCAAGGACAGGAATCTTACCCTTCATATAATATCTATGTTATTAGCATTTTTAAATTGATTTTAATAATTTATATTTATTATTAGTTAAATTACCTAGTTTCAATACACTTAGTACCAGCAAATAATGTAGATTGCTTACCTTCATCTGCAGGGCTGTAAGTATTATTATTATATGGTAAAGATGATTTCATAATAGGAATGGACTCTCCAGTAAGCATAGATTCATTCATGATGCATGAGCCATTCAATAAAATAATGTCACAAGGCATAATCTATCCATCAGTAATTTCTATAATATCACCTGGAACTAAATGCAGAGAGGAAATACTTTCTCTTTTCTTTATGATCTCTAGAGCGATATTTAGAATTCCTTGACCCTTATTAAATTAAAGAATTTATTAATTTCTATCATCTTATATTTCATAAAGAGTTTCTATAATTAGATTCAGTAAATAAACAGATTTTAATTTGTAACAAAAAAGAAAAAATTATATTTTGAAAATTTAATAAACCCCCTTTTAAAATTTGAAAATTAATCTGATACATTTTTAGTTGTATAATTTATAATTGATTATATGATATAACTTTCTAATCAATTGAAGCAAGTTGATTATTTTTCATAAACTAACTGAAATATTATTAGCTTTTGATTTAAATAGACTTTCTTGATCACTTTTATTTTATTTTGTAGTATTATTTCAAAATAAATCTATCTTATGAATTAAGGATGTGTAATCGGATTCCCAAATTATTAGAATATTTTTGAATTAATTTAAAATATTAATTTGATTAAAAAGTGTGCGACATTCTTAAAAAATTTTAATTTTATTAATTTACCTAAACAATATAGTCCTAAATGTATCTATATACATAAACAGAGGTTTCAAAGAAACTCATTTTTCTAAGTTTTGTGTAGTTATTTTTAGCTTCAATAAGATTAAATACAGCTGAGAAAATAGAAGTAACGAGAATGATAGTAGCATAGTAGTAATAAGGTAGAATAAACCATAAAACAAAACTAAAGAGCTAAAATAAATAGAAGGGAGACAAAACTTCATCAAATAAGATCTTTACAGTTGATTTATCTGGAATTTCGGTATTATTGAATCCATAAATAGATTTAAGTTAATCTAAACTTTCCACATCCTTAATACCTCTACCGTACTACTAGTGTATTTCGCTATTGGTTAATCTGTTTAAGGAGAACTATATAGGATGAAAAGAATTCTACAAATCATCAAAATAGTAAGAGTAAAGTCTAAATGTGAATGTCTAATTAATATTGATAAAATAATTAAATTAATAGCAAAGTTATGATAAAAATAATGTTGATTTTCTATATTATTTCATAGAATTTTAATTATATAATTTATATTGCTTGTTTACTAGATATTCTTTTAGCTTATTGTCTATGTTCATTTCTTTTGCAACTACTTTTTCTAGAGTTTCTACATCATCTAATTTTAAATATATAGTTTTAATAATCATACTATTACTCTAAATATATTTACCATCTGATGTCACCTTTAAATATTTTGCTTTGGATTAATCGCATGCTTTCATTTATAGGAGGATTTTGAAATTGATCTGCCATCTTGAAAATAAATACAAGATACCACCACTTAAAAAGAACAAAATGTATGAGAGAATCAATTTTATGCTTGATATCTCGTAAGATTCTATACTTTTAATTATACCCTCCTCTTATACATCATCTGGTAAAACAAAACTACAACTATTCATCTTTCTTTTAACTAAGTCCTTTTCATCTTAATCAAAAGGTATTCTTTTATTTACAAAATAATAAAAATAAAACACACCATTATTAATGAGATATTTAAGATAAAAATTTTAAATTATTCAAGAAATAATTATAGTATTTTTGTTTCAATTAGCTATCCATACTATTAATATTACTATAATTTAAAATCAATATAATTCTTTCCTTAAAATAAAATATTTTGCCTATTATTTTAATATTTTCTAATGCTATTTTGATGATTTCACATATTAAATCAATATTAATACTAACTAATTATCTCTACTTCTAATGTTAAATTATTTTTTTTAAAATAACAGAAAACTAATACAATTTTTCTTTGAGAGGATCTTGTCTTGTTATCATTAAACTAATAGAAAATGTATTTGCTTTAAAATCTATCTTATCAGCTTTGTGATTTTTCTAACTTATGTGCCAATCTATTGACCTTTTCTTAGAGTAATTGATTTTTTGATAAATTTGTATTGTTTAAGATTTTTATATACTCTTGGTAACTAAATTAATACTTAAAATAGCTACTTTTGATTAATTCTATCATTATTTCTTCTTTATAAAAAGTAAAAAAACACAAGGTAACATTATTAGAAATAATCAAAGATATATTCTGGTTTCATCTATTTTATTTTTAAAAATTAACCAAAACTTTCTTGCACTGTTTTTTTATCAAATCTCCGTTACTGGGAGAATTCTTTTAACATAAATATATTAAATAATTTTATAATTTCATTTACTTTAAATTTTAATTAAATAATCGAAATATTTAAAATAAATATACTTTATTTATAAATATTTATACTATTTTAATGAAACCTTTGTAAATAATATTATTGAGAGCTTATCCATCCAATAGTTAGATTCAAAATTAGTATAAATTTATTCTTGAAAAAATTAATGATAATTTGACTTAAATCAATCACATTTTTAATTACAATAAATATATCATACACTCAAAATCTATACTTTTTCAGCTTATTTATTTATTTACATTTTATATTTATAGGGAGTTCTTACATTTATAATAAATAGAATTTAAAATTCTCAAAATGAAGTATTCAAATACAAAGCATGAAATAAAGTTAATTCCTCCCAAAAATAATATAAAAACTAACCATGATCTTGGCATAACAGCTAAAGGTTAATCTTCATCTTCTTTTTGTATTTGTTAGAAAATCTATGTAATTTTTAAAATGAGTTTTATATTGATTAATTAATTTTATCCATTTCTTAAATGATTGAAACATTTATTTTTTATTTAATAAATTAGCTTACATTTAAAAATTCTTTCCAAAAAGAATTTGAGTATAGGTGTATATAGAGAGAAAAGAAAAATATTAAGGTGGCCGAGATTGTAAACCATTTGTTTGTATAAAAAGGTTTTTTGAAAGGCTTTCCTATAGAGAAGGCTAAACAAACGGCTATGTATTAGTAATTACTGAAGAGGAAAAGGGTCTTTTTTTAAATAAAGAATTATAATTAAATTTATAATTTATAATATAAAATCAATACTGTAGATTCAAAGCAATTCTTTCTTTCTTCAAAATCCTCTAAATCTCCTAAATAACTATGGGCTTCTTTAACAGATAGATACCAAGGTTATTGTTTCAAATAGAAGAATATGAATATCTAATTATTTTAATTTTAATTACATATTTTTACTACTAATAGTAATAAAATTTTACTTAAAATGATCCATTTAATATAGTTTATCCTATAACTGAAGAAAGGACTGTAAAAGATACAAGACTAGATCCAGGAACTTGTTTGGACAATTAATCGCAAGCATCAGTCATGCCCATAAAAAATGCAAGTGGAAGAATGACGGCTACATCCCAATATAATAACTATGTATCACTAGGAATAGACTATACAGTGTATAAAAGGGTAGTTGAGAAGAACTAAATGACTGAATATAAGGCCATAAATTTAAAACATGAAAAGCTGGTTACTAGAGCAGATCTACCCTCTTTTAATAACTAATTTATAGAATTAATAAAATAATATTTTATAAAAGATAGTTTAATAATAATATTTTTATCATGATATTATATTTTAATTACATGGATAACACAAGAGATATTTTAAATTTTTGAAGTGAAAGGAGCAGCTATAGAGGCTTCTGCTTCAGAAAGAGAGATACCTATATCAGCAGTTTTTAATGCTCCACAATCATTAGCACCATCTCCGCACATACCACAAACTGGTTTAGATGGTAATTATTATAATGATTTTACTAATAAGGTTTTCTCTTCAGGTCTCATTCTTGCATAAATTTGAGCTTTTTGAAGCATTAGCTGAGCAAGATGATATTTCTTTGCATTTAGATTAGCTTCAGAGATAATTTTTGAAAATGCTCTTCCTGTAATAGCAAGAACAAAATGATCTTGATCATACCAAGGATAAGACCTCTCTTAATTATTAATTACTAAAGATGAATCATCTGTTAAATCTTAATTTTTTTCATTTAAATTAATTGGAAGATGCAATTCTCCATTATTTTAAATAGATTATCTTAAAACATCTAATTATTCTTTAATGGATTATCTTTTCTTCTTAGGTGAGTTATTTTTACTTAGTTGGCTTTATGATTCAAGTAAAGCAAATAATTATTTTTCTTCTTCTATCTCTTATATACCATCTTCAATATAATTTATGATTCCACCAATAGGTTGCAAGTTATCATCATCAAGCAATTTATCTGAGTGTTCAAAATCTTTCCATAAAATCTCAGAAGATTCATTATTACAATCATCAAGATCTCCAAAATAAACTCTAGTTTAATCATTAACTATTGAGCATTATCTTGCAACAGAAATAGCTGTAAGAGAATTATCTCCTGTAACCATAATTGTACGTATGTTAGCATTATTTAAATCATTAATAATACCTTTAGTTTCTTATTTTAATTTATTTTCCATTATTAACATTCCTACAAATGTTAAATTATTTTCTAATTCCTCCCTTTCTGATCTCTAAATGTCTTCTACACTCATCACTAAATTCTTTATTCCAAATGAAATTATTCTAAATCCTTTTCTAGCATAGAAGTCTAAAACCTGTTAAGATTTTTTGAACAAATTGTAAAAATAAAATTCATAATTTTATAATTATTACTTCATGATAATTTTCAGGGATAGTTTCTGGATTAGATAACTCATAGATCTTCTCTGGAGAACCTTTTACATGAAGACGAAATTATTTTTAATTGCCAGTTATTTTTTTAACTATAGAACTCATTCTTTGAAGTTTAGAGGAGAATTCAAATCTCTTTACTATAGCAATTTATGATTAACCAAGCTAATCTTAAACTAGTGCTGAAAATTTAAATTCTTGGTTTTATTTTAGATTTTCTTCTAACAAATGCCATTGTGTAGATTCAAACATTTTAATTTCTAGAGGATCACCTATTAATTCATTCTTAACTCTTGTTATACTGTGGCAACTAGCCATACATTCTTTAAGCACTGTCTCAGGATTATCTAATTCTATAAAAGGGTTATTTTATCCAAATACTTATATTTTTTACATTGGTTTCAAATTTTAATATTAAGAAGAATTTCCCAAAATTTCAACATTTTCTATTAGTTTATTGAATTTTACTTTTCTCCCTTAAACATAAGAAATACTTCTCACACCATACATATCTAAACCTTCTTCTGTTAATGTTCCAGTTTTATCAAAGCACATTATTGTCACTTTACCACAAATATTAACCTATTATATTAAAAATATTACAAAGATGAATTAGATAAAAACAAAAGAATAATTACTTTAGGAGGAGATATACAAAAAATTTCATATTTCTTTAAGCGAGATATTGCAAAAGAAATACCTATAGAAAGACATGTAGGAAGAGCTGGAGGTACAGTAACAGTTACTAGATCTAAACTATCTAAGATCATATCTCTCATAGATACAAAACCTTCTCTAATGCCTTCTATTTGATCAGGTAATGAAAATAAAAATCCTAATATGGATAGGCAAGCCATCACAGCAATGAATTTCATAGAATCAGTATAAAAAGAGAATGAATTTGATTTAGGATATAAAATTGATCTCACTAATTATCCTTTTAAAGTATTAAAGCTGGTTGAGCTAACTAATCCTATAACTGGTATTCTTCCTTTCTAATTGATTCTTGTTTCAATACATTTTGTTCCTGCAAATAAAGTTGATTACTTTCCATCTAATAAGAAATCATATCTATTGCTATTATAAGGTAATGGTTGCTTAATTATAGGAATAGATTCTCCTGTAAGCATAGATTCATTCATGATACACTATCCATTTAATAATATTATATCGCAAGGTATAATTTATCCGTCTTAAATTTCTACTAAATCTCCAGGAACTAAATGCAAAGAACTTATTTTCTCTCTCTTTGTAATAATATTTTCATTTAACTCCATTTCACCTCGTTCCTTTTAGTAAATTTAATTATTATTCAATTCTGAAGTTAAAAAAATAATTTTACAATCTAAATATACTTTGCTACATAGCGATATACATAAACAGGAGTTTCAAAATAACTCATTTATTAAAGTTTTGTATAGTTGGCTTTAGCATCAATTAGAGTAACAACAGCAGAAATAATAGAAGTGATAAGAATAATAGAAGCATAAAAGTAGTAAGGTAATATCATCCATAAAAGAAAGCTAAATAGTTAAAACATATAGAAAGGGGACAATACTTCATTTATAAGTATTTTTGAAGTAGGTTTATGAGGAATTTCCGTATTATTACATCCATAGATTGATTCTTATTAAATGAATGTATTAGCATCTCTTAAACCTTTACCATATTTATCAATAATCATTTTGTTATGTAGCCTTGTTAAATCGAATTGAATTGGATGTATTACATCATTATCAAAGTAGAACTTATATAATCTATAAGTAAAAATCTATTTATTAATTAAAAAGCTTATATTATAGCTTAATTGATTTAAATTTACTTTATATTTTTAAATAGAATCTGCACCATTTAATCCCATTTCTTAAATGGTAATTTTCTCTATTGTTTGGGTTTCATCTTTATTAAAATTTTAATTTTATGTAATTTATAATAATGAAAGAATTATTACCATCAGAAGTTATTAATAAATATTCTGCTTAACTTGGCTAGCAAGCTTCCATTTAGAATTTTATTCGAAGTTTTACTTGCCATCTAGTGAATAAATATAAAATCCCTAATGATAGGAAATTTAAAAAATAGAATAATATCGTCTTTAATCTAGAGGTCTTAAAGGATTCAATTTTATGTATAACTCCTTCTTCTTAAACATTTTGAGGTAAATTGAATTTAACAATATTTATTTAGTTATCCTATACTCTTTCTGCTTCTACATCAAACTATAGTCTAATTTAACAATAATAAGAAAATTTTACTTTTCATAGTTAAAAAGAGGATAAAAAATATCTTAATTATATTCATAAGAGATTTCTCTTAATAGAATTAATGTAAAAATTTAAATTGTAGGAAAGTATTAGCCTCCTTTAATATATTTTTAGAAGTATTTGATTTTCCATATTGAAATAATTGAAATCAATTTCTAAAATATAAAAATTTCTTAATGAAAAAAAAAGATTTTCTCTAATTTATTACAATGGCTACTAAAAATCACACATGAGCTATTTCTCTTTCATTCTTTTAAATGATTACTTTATTCTTATTTGCTAAATAAATTGAAATCTTAGTTAAATAATAACTAGTTTACTTTCACTTTAATTCCTTCTTTATTTTTTTGATCAAATTTATCTAATTCTTTTTTATGCTTAGTAACATATAAAATTAAGATCCTTATTATAGCTTAAGTACTCGCCAAACTAGAAAATTATCTAAAAATCAATTAAGAAAACCAAAATGTTATTATTAAAGTTCCTTTATAAAAAAATAGCATAAAACAAAAATAATCTTTTGCCATTGATATTCTCCACAAACTTCACAAAATTGGATTTTGATATAATCATTTAGATAAACGGAATTTAAATAAATTTAAGCTCTATAGAAACTATATATATAAAGATTTGTCTAATTTAAATAATAAATTCTATACACTAATATACATTGATCCATAATAAGTATTTTTAAAGAAATTCAAATTAATGTAAATATTTAGGTTTGGTCATTTTGAAAAATACTATTATTAAAAACTGAAAATGTAGATTTATTTAAAATAAAAAATTAAGCATAAATTGATTTAATAAATTTACATCTTTAAAAAATTATTCAGATTATATTATTTAATTAATTGTGTCTTATCTAACAAGGAAAATGTAGTGAGTAAAAATTATAATTTTTCTAGTTAGATTAAAAAAGGATGTTTAGCAATATCTAGAATAACAACAAAAATTAGTGACAATTCAAATAATAAATTTTTAAATTAAGATGAAAAATTAATTTTAAATTAGAAAGAACCAAAAAAAACAATCTTTAATAAATAATAAATTTAATCTACTTAATTATTATTTAATTTAGTTTTAGAGTTAAAGAAATTAAATATTATTCTTTTACTTAATCAAAATATAAAAAATATAAGTTTTTTATGAAAAATTCTTTTAATGTGTTACAATAAAATACAGATTTTTTCCATTATATAAAGGATAATTAACAATAATTATGATTAAAATAAATTTTATTTTGCTTTTGATCTATTCATAGAGATTTCATCCTTCAAAGCTTTTCATAGTTGGGATGTTCTTGATCGTTTAAGAAGAAAAGCTTGAACATGTCATTGTAGAAGTGAGGATGATATTTACAAGCACGTTCACAATCAGGAGAGAAAGTAAGTTCAAGTAGCTTAGGTTAGAAGGTACCATTTTCGATCATAACATCCATACCATAAGCGCCTCTGCAATTAGGGTGAGGCATACCAGGATACTTTTTAACTACAGCCATAAATAATTCTCTAACCATTTGTTTAATTTTACCATGAACAGTAGCCCACTTCTAACTGGGGTATTCAACTTCAAATTATTCGATGAATTCATCATAGTGAATTTGTTTAAGTTTTTTTCCATAGTTCATTACTGTAAAGTGAGTTTCATAGGTTTCACGAGAACGATAATCATTAGAGAAATCATTATTAGAAGTACGAATCCAGAAGACTTTATAGATGAAAATTTCGAAGGGTTCGAGTGATCTAACGGCAACGATATAACGTAAATCAATTTTTTTGTTAAATATGGTAACTGGATTAGAGATGTATTTCTAAGCTAATCTAGGTAATGTCTCAGTTTAACGGATAATTTAATCAAGATTATCTGTAACAATCATATCAAGACTTCTAGCAAGGTTGAAGGCCTTAATGATCCAAATATTATCTTCCAAAGTATTTTATCTCCTCTTATATTCACCAACAAACTCATTCATTTAAGTTTTTAAGTTATAAGTGGGTTAAATCCAGTCAACTTACCCAAGAATAGAGAAGACAGTATCGGCTAAGTGGTTCTTTTAGACAATATGACATTCTTCAGGGAATTGATTGCAAAATTTAGTCAAGTATTAGTCTCTAATTGTTTCTTCGAAGCAACGAGTTAAGAAAATTACATCAGCTTCTTCGAGAGTTTAACAAATTTAGAATTCAGGAGAAGTAAGATATTCAGTTACAAGAGAATTATCAGTAATTACCTTTAAGGGTCTCTTTTTAGGAAGAGTGTCGTTCAAGCCAACAAATTTAGCGGGAACATTCTTAAATTCGGAGATATATTTCTTACCATAAAGAGTAATTTACATTAACTTATTTTTATATTCTTAGTTAGCTTTAGCGAAGAAATCATCAGGTGTATTAAACCAAACAGTTAGTCTTGCAGAACGATGAGACTTTTCATCAAAACCAACCAAGTAGTCTCTGAAAAGAGAATGTCCTTCAGGGATATCTTCAATAGGCCACATAATAGTGTAAGATTTAGCTTCTTGTAACTTATTATTAGGAGCATATAAGAAAGGAGCCATACGAACATTAGGAGTATCAGAATGTTAAACAGAAATACCACACAGATCATTCAAGTACCAGTAAGAAGTTTCATCCATTTATCTATTTTGAATAGAATTAAATTGTAATTAAAATTATGAAGAAATTAAATTATTCTCAAATAATTTCTAATTAGATAAAATTTATCTAATAACATTATTAACATTCATTTGAATGCTTAGTATTTATTTAATTTATATTAAATATTAATAAAAGTATATTATTTTTTACTAAATTGGAATCTATTATTGTTTAAATTAATATTTATCTTCAATTTAAAATATAAATGTTTACTCTTCACTCATAAGACGATAGTTACCAGCATTTTTCCAAATGTTTTTAACTATGAAACGAATGTCCTCTTCATTACCTTATGCTTTTCCATAGGTAAAATGTCTGTCATTTACACTAATTAAAGTAGGACAAATTTCTTTCAACTTTCCTTATTCATATAGATCCCATAATTTCATTTCAACATCCCAATCAACATTCAAATTCTTTAACTTACTGCATTTAGAAAGTAAATTCAATAATTTAGGTAAATCAGTTTCTATGTTAAGATCATTCTTGGTCAAGTCCAAATGAATTAAACTCTTGAAAGCAGTGAAAACTGTATAATCATCCAATCTGAATATGCCCTTCTTCTATAAATCTAATTATTTCATCACATCAGTTTTTAACTTAGTCGTCTTATCTAAGTTATATTTGAAGTGAGCATACTTCAAAGAGAATTCTGTGGCATTCTTAGTGAATTTAGAGTTCAATAACTCTATATTGGGGAACTCTTTTTCAATAGTTTCGAAGAATCCTTCAATATCACTAACAGGATTGTAGTTCAAGAACAGAATTTTCAATTCGGGCAATTCTTTGATAACTTATCTAACCAAATCCAAAGAATCTATTTAGTTATCAAAGAGAGATAATGAAATTATATCCTTGGGAATTACTAAAGTAGTGGGGTCAATAATATTTTGTTCATCGAATTCTGCTACTAATTTGGATTCAAATTTATCTGATTTTGTAATGCCAGGGATATTCTTTTTATCACCAAAATATTGGAGTTCATATCTAAGCTTTTGGACCAATTCAGGGTTGGATTCAAGTGCACTTCTGAGACCATCAATCTTGAAGGTGAATTAATGGTCTATCAAGATGACTCTAGAGTTCTTTTTGATATCAGCCATCGCAACTGCTTAGAATGTGTCTTCTTCTTAATTATCTTAAACAGCAAAATAATTTGTAAAATCAAAAACTTCTTTCTCCAAGTTATCCAACAACTAAGGGACTAAATGAGCAGGAAAGCCTGCACCATACAATTAGACTCCATGGAATTCATAGAATTCTTTATATTTTCCTTCTAAAGTGAGTAAATCTTACTTATCTTCCATTTTTTGGTTTCTTTATTTACCTATTTTTATACTTTTTTGTATTTATGAAAAGTTTTTTATCGCTATTAAAGTAATGTTTTTGATTTAATTACAACCTAATTGATATAATATCTCCTATTTCTAATAACAATTTTTTTATTACACGAATCCAACAAATCAATAGATTATTCTTTTTTTCTTTTTGCATTTTAATCAAAAAGATATTTATTAAGCTTAACTTTTTTAGGCATTAAAAAATCTAGGCTAACTCAATATTGATCTTAATCAAATAATCATGTAATTAAATAATTTAATAACTAAAATCTATTAATTAAATTTGTAAAATATAAAATTTCCTTAATTAGCCCTCTTTAAATTTAAATAAAAAAGGAGAGCTAAACCAATTAAATAAATTGGGTGTGGAGTTTAAATATTTAAATGCTAGTGAAACATTTAATTTCTAAAATTTAAACACTAAGATTTCTATTTTAAAATTTTAAGAATTATGTTTATAAAATTAAATATGAAAATACTGAAGAACAAAGAAGAAAGAGAACTTATAGTTAATATCTTTGTTTAAGAATAAAATAAATAAAATCAATGTTTAAGAGTGGTTTTACTTACATTAATAGTAGTTAATACACATTCGTGAAAATAATATAATTTTATACAGAATGATAGGTTTTTAATTATATTTTGTTAAAAATGTTTTTATAACTTTGCAATTTCTTATTCAAAAGAAAAGTTTTTAATAAAAATAGATTAAAGGTTTTCATTGAGAGATAAAAGAGTTGATCATATGAAGAGCAACTTGGGGTTAGTCCATAGGAACCATGTGACCAGCTTAGTAAACTCTAAGGAAATGGAAGTTACCAGTACCCTTAATTTAACCAGCGCTTTATCCATTAACATTATAGTTAGAGAATTAAGCTTATTGGAAGTCAGCCTAACCAGACCATTCCATATCATGAGTCCAAGCAATACCACCACTATTTTTTGTATAAAAAGATTAAAATAAATATTACTATTTTTTATATAAATTTAAGAAAAATATAAAATGAAAAATAATAATTACAGATAGTTGCAAGCAAAATCTTAATCACCACTGTAGACCAAAACCTTGATACCATTTTCAAGGACATAAGCAACATCTGTAGCAAGGTTAGCAATTTCATCATGGGAAAGAGCTGAATGGACAGTGTTAGAGCATTCTTACCAGGTTCTTCCAGAAACACCCAATGCAGCCTTGACATCATCTCTAGCAAGGAAGTTATCAACATTAGACATGTTATAGCATAAAGGACCAATACAAGGTTTTCTGATATCATACACATTGAACTTAGGAGTGGGACCATTACCAACAATAACGCTGTAACCAATTGAGCAAACAAAATTAATGAGAGAGAGAGGAGCATTAATGGCAATCAAACCTTAGCAAGCCTTGTAAGCAGGCTTAACAATAGTATAGTATTAGAGAGCACTAATTAACTTATTTTCATAGGCGAATTCACCGTAAGCAGGTTGCTATACTTAAGGAGTAACCTATAATTTTAAAAAATTAAAATTTAGTAAAATGCTCATAATTTAAAATATTTAAAAACAATAATCTATTATTGATAAAAGTTAGTATTAAAATTTGTATGTGGATTTTTTTTTCGCAGTTGGAAAAATAGGAAATATTTTAAATAGAACAATTAAATGATGCAATTCTAATGGTTATTTTTAGTGATAATTAATTAATGGAAGAATCTATTTTTTGAAACGATATTAGTGGTAAAACAGACTCTTGAATGAACTAATTTAGATTTTTTTAAGTAAGAAACTAAACTGGATTAATTCTTGGATGAATTTCAAAATTTAGAAATTATTAAAGGTTATAGATAATAAATAAATTACCCATCCATTACCAATAGCAAGACCCTTCAAGTTAATGTCCTTGTTGGCTTATTTAACAAGTTCAGCACCTACAGCAGGAATATAGTGGCCTGCATAAGATTCACCAGTAACAAAAAGAGGTCTGCCCTTGTATTGAGGATTTTAGTTCAAAAAGCCAACAACAAATTAGTAAAAATCTTGTCCTACTTCTTCTTCATTTTAAACTAATTCTCCCTTACCAGCCTTAGAGAAACCAGTACCAACGGGTTAATCAACAAAGACAACGTTTGCATTATTGTTCCAAGAGAAAGGGTTATTAGTTAAAGATAAGTCATCATTAACGGTAAAAGGACCATTTTCAGTGAAGAGAGCAAGTTCGGAAGAGCAACCAGGACCGCCTGTCAACCAGAAGACTAAAGGATCAGTAGCAGTATCATTTCTAGATTCAAAAAGCCAGTAGAAAATATCACTTGATTTTCCGATGTTGACTAGACCAGTAGTGTAGGTTTCATTCAAGAATAAAGGATTCTAAGCACATAAGCTTAATCCCAAAATAGAAAGGAGTAAGATAATTTTTCTCATTTGAGTATTTTTTATTTCTTTTAATAATTTATTGAACTTTTATGCAATTATAAGATTTAATTATTAATTAAATGTGTTTCATGATTGGTTTGATACAGAAGAATACATAAAAATTTAAGAAGATAGTTGTAAAAAAGTGTGATATCAATCAAGCATCATCATAAGAATGAAATTATTTCTATTTATCTATAGTTACTATCTAACTACAATATGTTTTATAAATATGATTGTCCTAGGTATGTTACATTATAGTGATAAAAGAAAAAAAATTTAAATTTGATCAGGCTTCAATAGCATTTTTGTTTTAAAAATTGTCTATTTTCTTATACTAAAGATAATAAAAGAATTTTTACTTGTATATTAAGAGATTAATAAAAGAATATTTGCTTTAAAAGAAAGTAAATTTTAACACAGAACAATTAAAGAATAATCATGGAATATCTTTAATAATTAATTAATTTTTTAGATATATTTATCCTTAATTTTAACATATCTCTTTTTCAAAAGCTTCTTATAAGTGTAAATCAGATAAGAAATTTTGTTAAAATAAGCTTAATTTTTTGTTAGTAAATTTTTATGAACTAAAGTATTATAATTTCATTATAATTATAATTAAGATTAGGTAGTTATTAATTCTAGATATCTTATAAATTAAAATATTATTCCATAACAGGGTCAAGTTAAAAATTTATTATTAAACAAAATAGAACTATTTAAAAAGTAAAACTATGCACTAAAGCTTTATATTTTATTTCTTTAATGTAGTTTCTATTAATAAATAACTAAAGACATACCCTTTAAAATTACTAACAAATAAATTTTAATTACTAATTGGGTATTTTTCAAACAAGTTTATATAGTTTATTTAATAACAAAAAATATGGTAAATATTTAAATATTTTAATAGTTAATAGATTATTTACATAAGTAAGTATTAATCTAGCCTTCTTGATTTAAGATGTCGCCTGCTTTTTTTATATTTATAAATTTAGTACCATTAAAATAAGGTATTTACAGTTTTGGATGTTAATATTTATATCTAGTAAACATTCATATTACTTGAATATAAAAATGTTAATAATATTGATTAATTTACAATAATATTAAAATTAATATTTTTTAATTTTATCTAGCTTTTAATATATAATGTCTTATTTCTAACGAATGAAATCTAAATACTCCGTAAAATGTAAAATAAGTAAAGATAAAATACATTTTTTTTCAATAACTTAGTTCCCTTTTTGAAGAATTTTAATTAGTTTGATAGAAATATTTGATTAATATAATATAAATTCAATTAGGCATTTACTGTATCATTAAAAATATCAAATTTTTTCAAGAATTTAGTCAATTAAAGTTTCATAAAATATGTTAACATTATAAGAAGTCTTAGCAGATGTTTCATAAAATAGTAATCCTAATGAGTTAGCAAAATCCTGTCCTTCCTTAAAAGATATCTATCTTTCTTCTTATAAATCTTATTTTGTGCCAACTAGAGCAAATACAGTATTGTTGGATTATCTAAATTATATTAAATCTTAGTGATTTAACAATCTTTAGATTGTATCAAAGCTAAATCTATTTGAAATATCATAAAAATAAACTATAGCTTTTGAACCTCTGTAGTAATATTAGGGGTATGGTCTGTATCTTTCACTTGATGAAATATCCCATATCTAAAGCTTAAATTCCTAGTTAAACTTTTAATAGATTATTAATTGAAGCAAAAAATCAAATTAAAGAAATTACTTTATTAATTTGTTTTACTAAAAAATCTAATCCAATTGTGCAAGAGAAACCTATAGTAAATATATTGTTTACATATCTTTATAAGAAACATGTTTTTCCTGCATTAATATCTCCACATTCTATAATTTTTATAATTTTATAATTACTCTTATTGCTCATTAAAGATCTTATTTTTATTTTTTTTAATATTTTTATTTTTTTCCATAATTTAATTATTAATGGATAGATTATTAATTAAATCCAATATCCTTTAGAATTTAAAACAACTTATTTACAATTCAATCTAATAATATCAGGTTTTATAAGAAAATTTGATAGCTAAAAACTTATTAATTAGAATAGATAAATAACCTTCATTTTACAAAAAAATGATAATTTAAGAGT
The DNA here is from genome assembly GCA_000260095.1 of Tetrahymena borealis. Lineage (NCBI taxonomy): Eukaryota > Ciliophora > Oligohymenophorea > Hymenostomatida > Tetrahymenidae > Tetrahymena > Tetrahymena borealis. Next base: position 414,003 of record JH651264.1, on the reverse strand, counting down.
AAAGCAGTTTTAATTTTTTTATTTATTATTAGATGGTTAATTAGAAATTATATATTTTTAATAACTTAATAAATTAAATATCTAGATTAACCTCTTCTTTTAAAAATATAAACTGTGTTAAAAGGATCATTCAATTATATTTATTATTGGTGTAAATATCTCAATTAAAATTTATTGCCTTTAAGGATAGTAATTCTTGATGTTATTTAAATTCATAATGAATATAAAGAGTGAATATTGTATTAATTTACTTAATTTTAACAAAATCAAAATTTTTAAATAATTAAATCGATTAACTCCTCATAAAATAAGTTAACATTTTTTGAAGTCTTGGCAGAAGTTTCAAAAAAAAGCATTCCTAATGAGTTTGCATAATCAGATCCTTCCTAAAAAGAAATCTATCTTTATTCTTGTAAATCTTATTTTGAACCTACTAGAGCTAATTTTACTTAATTAGATTCTCTAAATTATCTGAAATTTTATATATTCAATTTTTATTAGATTGAATCGAAGCTTTATCTATTAGTAGTGTCATAAATGAAAACAATTGCTTTTGAAAGTCTATAGTAGGATGAAGTTATTAGGTAGTATCTTTCGTTTCCTATAATGTCCCATAATTAAAGCTTTAACTATTTATTAAACTATTAATAAATTATTAATATATATTTAAAAATTAAATAAATGGTATTACTTTTATTATTTTTTTTATATAAAAGCCTAATCCTATTATTTGTGAAATAGAATTTGGAAATACATCATTTACATATCTTTATAAAAAAGATGTTTTTCCCACTTTGTAATCTCCGATTTTGATTATTTTTAAAGCAATAAAATTATTCTAAGTATCCATTAAGGCTTTCTTTTTATTTATATTAAAGTAATAATGAATAGCTGAATTGGGAGTTTTTAATTAATAAATACAAAGAATAGTATTTATATTGAAAGAAATTTGATTAGATTTTGTTGATTATTGACTGCTATTTTAGATTGCTTAAGAGAAAATTTAAAAAAGTTTATATAATTGCATAACTAAATATATGAATGAAAAAATTTGATATTTTTATTAAGTGAAAAATAATATTTACTAATATAAAATTATTTTTTATTTATTTTAATATAATATTATTCAATTTTTATTTATATGCTAAAATATATATCTTTCAATTTTATTTTGTGAAACTGTTAAGCATATGAAGTGCTACTTATGGTTAATCCATAGGTACCATATGGCCAGCTTAGTAAACTCTAAGGAAAGAAAATTTACCAGCACTCTTAATTTGACCAGCATTTTATCCATTAACAATATAATCACTGAATTCTGCATTTTGGAATTCTTTTTATTAAGACCATTCCAAAGCGTTTGTCCAAGCAATGCCACCACTTATTATTATATTAGAATTTAAATAAGTTTACAAAGTAAAATAAAAATTAATGAAACTTACAGATAATTACATTAGAAATCTTAATCGCCACTGTATACCAAAACTTTAACTCCACTTTCAAGAACAACAGCAACTTTTTAAGAGAGGTTTACAATTTCATCATGTGAAAGAGATTTATATACTTTATCAGAACATTCTTACCATGTTCTTCCTGATACGCCTAAAGCTTACTTGACATCATTTCTAGCAAGGAAATTATCAACATTGGTCATATTATAACATAAAGCTCCAATACAAGGTTTTCTAATATCATATACATTGAATTTAGGAGTTTTACCGTCACCAACAATAGCAGTGTAACCAATATTACAAGCAGTATTGATTAAAAAGAGAGGAGCACCAATAGCAATTAAATTTTCGCAAGCAATATAAGCTGGTTTAACTAGAGTGTAATACTAAAGAGAAGAGATCAATTTATTTTCTAGGGCATATTCACCATAAGTAGGGTTTTGGAGTTAAGGATAAACCTATTTTATAAATATTTAAATATATTTAATAAAATTATGATAATTTCTTATTATTTCTTATATTTTTAAAAATATAAAATGTTATAAATTATTTAATTATTATAAAATATCTAATTATCATTTAATTAAAATAAAAAAGAACTGCAATAAATGGAATATTTAATTACCCAGCCATTACCAATAGCAAGACCTTACAAGTTAATGTGAGGGTTTTTCTTTTAAGTAATCTCTGCACCAATAGCTGGAATATAATGACCAGCATAAGATTCACCAGTAATAAAGAGAGGTCTACCAATGTATTAAGGGTTTTATCTCAAGAAACCAACAATAAATTAGTAAAAATCTTGACCAACTTCATCTTCGCTATGAACTAATTCACCTTTACCAGCTTAAGAGAAACCAGTACCAACAGGTTGATCAACAAATACAAGGTTAGCATTTGCATTCCATGAAAAAGGATTAGTTTCTAAAGTCTAATTATCATTTATACTAAAAGGACCATTTTCAGTGAAGAGGCCAAGTTCTGAAGAACAACCAGGGCCACCATTCAACCAAATGACTAAAGGATCGGTAGAAGAGCTGTTTCTTGATTCAAAGTGCCAGTAGAAAATATCACTTGATTTTCCTATTTTGACTAAACCAGTTGTATAAGTTTCATTCAAGAATAAGGGGTTCTTAGCACATATGCTCAGTCCTAGCAAAGAGATTAATAAGATTAATTTTCTCATTTTTTTAATTTCTTTTAATAAGTATTTGACTTTTTTGTAATTAATAATTTATATCCAATTTAGTTTTATTTTTAAAGAAATATTTTCTTTTCTAGTCCAAAAATAATAAAAAATTAATTATATGATATAAACTTCTATAAATGTTCTAAAAGAAAACTAATTATTGAATTATAGTGAAAAATCTTTTATTAAAATTTGATTTTTTAACAAAATTTCTTTTATTGTAATTTTCTTAATAAATATATATAAAAGTATTATACCATCAATCTATTGAATAAGAATTCTTTTTATTAATACATACTATTGATTTCAGAATTCAAAAACAATATCCACTTTAAAAATGAATAAGTTTTCAAAAATTAAATTAAGTAAAATTACTAAAAATTAAATTATGTAACAATACTTTTTTTTATATTTTACTGATACTTAAGTAAAATATTAAAATTGATTAAGGATTGAAAATAATTTTAAATTAATTCGAAATAATCGTACATAAAACATAATGTAAGTTTAATATTAAAAGATAGAAATGAATTCAAACTTTTTTTCTAATTTATTACCAACTAATATGATTCATAATTGAATAGACTAGATAGAGATATTTCTTTTATTAAGTTCATTATAGAAGTATTTCAAATATTAAAAAAGGAGATTATATGATTATCTATCCTATCACATTTACCAGAGATTCAGACAGAAACATTGTCTTTGTTTAATTCAAAATGATCTTCCTTTTCTGATTTAATTTTAATAGTTGCTAGTTTTAAATTATTTTATAAATTCTTAAGAATTTGGATAAATATGTGAAAGATAAATTACTAAATAAAAGAATTAAATTCTAGATTTAATATTATTATTATTATTATTATTACATATTATCAAACTAGATCATTATTATTGAAAATTACAATATTATTAGACAGGTGAGATAAATAATTGAATTACATTAAACATTAGTTTGATATTTTAGTATACAATATATAGTTTATTAATTTTACTCCTTTTGCTATTATTTTAGAAATTTTATATTGTATAAAATAAGGGACAGGAAAATGTACTTAACTTAGGGGTTACCAACTTGGAGAACTTTGAGGGATTATACTGTATATTGAAATAGCAATATTTAATTTATTTATTATATATTTTGTTTATTTATGAATACTACCGAGTATATTTTTATTTGATTTAATTTAAGCTTTATCTATTAGTTTTATCTTAAGTAGAAAAAATTTCATTTCTAAGATTATAGTAGGAGATCCTATAATTACAGCTTAATTATTTGTTAATTTTGAAAATTAATTACATAAAAAATATTTTTCTTATATTATTATCTTCAAATTTAATTAATTTTAATTCATAAAGTATATTTAGTATCTATCAAGATCTTATTTTTATTTAAGTAAAATTATTTATGAAGAAAGAAAGTTATTTAAATTAAATGAAATAGTTTTTGCTA